>JAOVYX010015643.1:0-27152 GCA_035668315.1 Drosera spatulata | reverse complement strand
GTAATTTTATTTAGTATTTATTCTAAACCCGGTTAAGTTGAATTGCCTGGCTAGGGATTGTAGGACCCTAGCGGCAGCAATGCTATGTGGGTTTTCTAGAAAAAAATCGGAAAACTCGGGGCGTTACATAATATCTTTTGTAATTACTGATAGTTTTATTATGAAAGTAAATATGATGTGCAAATCTTTAAACATGAATATTATTATAATAATTATTGATGTGGTACCTATTGAAAAAAAAAAAAAAGAGGTATTTTTATGTCATTAACATTCCATAGTGGGATCAATGGTTAAGATCAGGATTCCACGTCCTCCAATTTCTCAGACGAACACCGCGATTTCATCGAGCCGTGGCCGGAGAACTCCGATTTACTCCTCACTACAGTAGAAGCGGGTCCCACGGAGGCCGACGAGGATGAGAAGGGCGATGATGCTGGGGAAATCTAAAAATAATTATTTATTAGTTGAAGTATGGGGAAGAACGGTTCATCGTTATAGATAATAGGTATTACATAAAGATTTTGCCGTAGTGTCACTTTTGACTTAATTTACTTTTTTTATTATCTAAATTATATATTGTATCTATTTTACATAATTGAATGTAAGTGTTTTTATATATTTGATTTTTATATTATTCAATATTTATTTTACAAATATTCGTGTTTTTATTTTACGATACAAAAAAATTATTTTACTTATCTAAAATTAAAATATTATTAATATTTCATGATAATTTTTAAAATATAATATTTCATATCTGAAACACAGTGAGTACAAATTGACATTGACATGGTAAGTAAAGTCAAAATTTTATTGAAATGGAGGATTAACATGTAATCATATCTCTCAAGCCAAGCCCAAGTTGGACCTCTCCCATCCCGCACGTTCCTCTGGCAATACCCTTGAATAGTTCCAACGGAGACTCGTTTCATGAATCGATTTCCTTTCGCCCAAGCAAACTCCCTTTTATCACCGCCTCCACACTGCATCTCCAAAGCAAAACGCAATCTCACTTCGAAAATTCATTCACCGATCGAAACATCATAAATCTTTGTATCAATTTCAAAGCAAAGATCTCCTACAAGAGGTAATACCAATCTCGCATCTCTCCACTCCCAAATCAAACCTACCTCACTTTGCATTAAACATCTATATGATTTCTAATAGGGTTGCTTCTTGCGGTCATCAGGAAACCGTCTTGTTGTCGTTGTGACTGGGGAAAGACTGTATATTTCGCCCTCTTGACGGTATTAACTGGGTTTGTCGTCGTCGTCGTTGTTGTAGTAGGGTTTCTAATAGGGTCGTTGTTGGTTCCAAATTCTTGCAATTTTAAGCATCTTTGAGGATAGAACAGTGATTATAGAGTTGATGATGGCGGCTGAAGATGATTCCCTTAGGAAGCAATTAGAGGAATTGCAGAAGCAGTTGGGGAAGAAGCAGACCTTCGAGGAAGCAGTTGCTTCGATCAAATCCCTCCTCATCGAAAACTACGCTTCCTCTTCGGCCTCCACTCGCGATCTGTACTTCTCGGTCGTGTGTCGTGTGGCCACCGTGCTGAGGACGAGGTACACGGCGCCGGGGTACTTGATCGCCGGCCTCCGGCTATTCGAGGAGGCCGAGAGGGTTGTGACGGATGCGGCGGAGAGGAAGCATATTAGGGGTTTGATTGAGGGTTTGAGGAAGGAGTTGAATCAAGATGAGGAGATGGGAGAGAGGGATGATGGGCAAGGGGGAGGAAGAGGAGGGTATTTGTTTGAGGGTCATTTGACGGTTGATCCTGAGCCGCCTCAGCCTGCGTGGCTCGTGCATCAGAATCTTGTGGCTTCCTTGGCTGCGAGTGCGGAGTCTTCTCAGCAAGGTAAAACGACTCTGCTTGATGGGATTGTGAACTTATAGGGGACGAATTAGATTGGTTTTTCTTATTGTTGTTGATTTTGCTTTGGTTGATGGGATGAATTAAGTAATGTGTTGATATAATAATTTTGAGGATGGATTCATCCTATAAAGGTAAAGGAAGTGATTTCAGCACAAGAGAACAGGAAGGAAACCATAATTGATTTTATGATTTTATTATGAAATATCAATGCCAACTGTTCCTGAGTAGTAGCGTTCGCATCAGGTTTACGCAGTCGGGGGAAGAAATTTCTGCTAGGAAGTTCAATCTTGTTTTCTATGCTGTGTGCTGCTGCCTGTAATATTTTCTTGTTTTCTCTTATATCATGCCGAAGGCGGAACTATGTTAAGGTTTAGAACGGTAGATAGTGATGGAATGACTTACTCTTCTTTTGCACTTGAGCGCCTCTGGGAACTTCTAGTAAATTATTTTTGGTGATGCTGTATTCTTAGACTGAGGAGGCTCATATCCACTCAGTTTTAAGTAAAGTTGCAATTGATGGCATGGGCTTGAAAGAAATTTATTGTTGAACTTTCTTTAATGGCAACAATAAGAATAGCTGACATGCCGAAGTCTAGAGACGACAGAAAGTCGATATATCAGGTCGTGGAGAAAGTTATGGCTCCAGGTATGTGATTGGCGGCCGAGACCCGGAATGTTATCCTATAATACTAGACTGAAATTTACACTGCTAGATTTTGGTCATGATTTGCTGATGTAACAATTAACATAAATGCATAATGATCAGAATTATTGGTTGAGACGCTTTCTTGAATGTTCCTAATTCCTAGAACCAGAATTTCTTCAAATTGTATTTGTAAGATCTACACTGTCAAATTGTACTAAAGATCATGAGCCTTATCTAGCTTATGCTCGAGTTGTTTGTGTGACTTGTTTCTCTGTACTTGGTATATATTTTGGATAGATTCCATGTGTATTTTTAAATAGACTCTGTGTGTGTTCGTGTGTTACTATTAAGCAACATTTTTCTTGTGATTCAGGGAGCAACGGTGGGGCAGCTGCTACACCAGAGAACTTGGGCACTCTACTTCAAGGGCTAATTGAGAGCATGGAGGATGCGATTCCAGAGTTTTTAGATGATAACGGTGCTACCACTGGACGAAAAGCGCCACCTGCGAGCAAGGATGCTGTGGCCAAGCTTCCAGTGATAAAGGTCAACCAAGATGTACTAATAAAAGTTGGAGAAGATGCAGAGTGTGCTATTTGCAAGGAGAAGTTGGTCGTTGGTGACGAGATGCAGGAGTTACCATGCAAGCATACATTTCACCCTCCTTGTTTAAAGCCATGGCTAGATGAGCATAATTCCTGTCCAATCTGTAGGCATGAACTGCCGACAGATGATCACGCTTATGAGAGCTGGAAGGAGAGCGAGAAAGAGCTGGAGGAAGAGAGGAGAGGCGCTGCGAATGCTTTACGTGGGGGGGAGTTCATGTACGTCTAGATGTGATGACGTTTTTAGGAATTTTGTTTTTTATTCAATACGTATTTTAAGAGTTTGGTTTTTTCCTTAACAACAAAATCATGTTTCCCTCCCATGGTCAAAGTATGCAACTTAAATTCTTCCTTCCGTCTTATTTAAATTAACATATTTTTTTAGTCGTCTTGTTCAAATTACAATATTTTTTATTCAACAATTTTTTCATACAAAATTTATAAAAAAAAAATCTTTATTTTATATCGTATAAATTCATTCCATCATCATTTCTCTTTTCCTCACTCCTCCCTCTCTCATAAGAATGGCAACGAGATGGATTTGGGACGGGGATCATACTCCCTAAACCCAAACTCGAAACCCATTATCCATCCCCATACCCGACCCATACTTGATCGGATATTCAAAAACCCGATCCAAACAGGTTCGGAGATCTTCGCAGGGAACCCAAACCCGAGCCTGAAAAATTTTCAAAAATAAAAATAAAAAATAGAAATAGTAATTCCATATTGTCCATTAATTTATTTACAATCTAACCTAAATTGAACTGACTTAATCTTATCCATTTATTTATGACAATCAATCTTAACCATTCAATATAGTATTAGATATTATAAAATATATAATATCCTTTAAAAAATAATTATTATATATATATATATATGTGGGATAATTTATAAAATTGTCGGGTTTCGGATACCCGTGGATATCGGGTACCCGCGGGTATCGAGACGGGTTCAGGCTAGGTTTGACGATCCCCATAACCGCCCCAAAGCCGCGTATGTGAGTTCGGGTATCCTCGAACCCAAACCCGATCAACTCGGATTTTTTCCATTTTGATTGGGTTCGGGTTCGGGGATCCCCATAGGATACAGGTTTGACCGTCATCCCTACTCTCATATATTCATAAGGGTAAATTTATCCATTCTTCAAAATTCAATCCACACATAAATTACTATGTCAAGTCAACACGTCACAATTTTAATACGATAGAAGGAGTATCATTAATATTACATGATAATTTTACAAACGTGATGCAAAGCAGTGACTAAGAACACACAAGTTTAAAGCAAAATGCTAAAATGATAACTAAGAAAACAAACCTTTTTTTCTCAAACGAGGAATTTTGAATAATCTCAATATATTAACTGATTATGACAACAACCCCATAAAGATGTTAAATATATACCCGAAACCCTAGTTTCGCTAATAGACAAAATCAATCCTAGTTTCCTTAATCTAACTTAAGTTAACTAAAATATTAAAATTACAAAAATAACTTAAATTTTGAAATAAGAAAATAATAAAAAATAATCAGATTTTTTTGCATCATTCTCTTCCGGTTAGATGAAACTCTACTCGAGTTTGATAAGTATATGATGACTTGTTGTAGAAGATTTAGCTAAACTTTGAAGTAAGGAATGAACATTAGAAAGGTGACGATGTGTTTGCTCCCCTTTTCTTCAAAGTATCGCTCCCCAATATAAAGATGAACGATGAATGATCCCTGAAAAATGTTGACGTGGAAATCACGATCTTGTGGGCTTCCAAGCAAGATGAGATTTTTGAGGTTTCGCCTCATCAAAAGATACATTGGTGAGAAGTTGATTATCCTTCAAACGAACAACTTCTTTTGGTGACTCGATTATGATCAAGATTTCCTCGAGTGGATCGTTCACTAAGACTTCACCTTCAAGCACCTCGTCATCGCCATAATCATTTTATATGATTTCACACAAGGTAATGATCAAAGATGGGATTCTAAAACTCTTCGAACTTCTCTAGATTTTCATCACGAAGTTCTAAAACAAGATTAGATCTATTGTCCAGCATCCGCATGACCTATCTTTTTTTGCATAAGCAATAAAATTGCCACGTTACAAATGATACTCAAAATAGTCAAATAGAAATAATATTTTTTATACAATTATTATGAAACATCAAAAATAGTTTAAATTACATATTATAACCCTAGGTCAAAATGAATTTCATATCGTATCATTTAATAATAAAAAATAACACATCAAAATACATAATAAATAATATAATTATTATACAATGTTGTACTTTTGTAGGAAAAAAGGAGTACTAATATACTGGAACAGATCTTCTGTATCATATGATGAAAAGAGTTCATGAATTCATGGTATCGATCAAGCAGTAGCAACACTGTCTATTTTTCTCTCGGATAAGATATTCAGCAAGTCAATAGGTACCAGTTATAGTTCATATTGAAATGTAGGAGATAACAGAATCAGGGGGAAAAAAGCAATATGAAAACAGTGAAGAATGGCCATCATGAACCATCTTCTACGTTAGATATTTTCTCCCCTGTAACAAGTTCACGCCGAATTCTCAACCTTCTCTTCCCGGGACAGTGACTGGGAATTTCAGAGGGACAATAGTGAGTGGCTCATCACAGGAGAGTTGTTGGACTGCATTGCCCATTGCATATCCCAAGGCCATAGCAACCGGGAACTGCAACCGAATGACCAACTTGAATGTACCTGCGGTTTCGCAATATTATAGAACAGCTTCAGAGTTGAGCTATATATATGCTCAAAGCTGGTAGGAAATAGGAAGTACAACAGTAATTGCAACAACTTGGGCACAACAACTCCAGTAGGAAGTGAAGAATGCAACAGCAATCTTGGTGCTCCTTAGCATCCTAACGCTTCTTTTTGAGTCAAGAAACTGAGCTTGGCAATTGCTTGGATCATTGTCAATTAGAGGCAGAAGTGCAAGTAAGAGCGATCCAAATCAAGGGCAAGCAAAAAACCTAGGAAAGTAATGCAAGATTCTTCCGTCTGTAGCAAACTCAGATGTACCTTTCTGTCACTGGTCCATACAGTCGGTAGCAATCCGGGAACCCCTGTACCCTTGCAATTTCACGAATAGTTAGAACTCTGTCCTGTTCTGGATGTAATAAGGCCTGTACAGAAAATTCGTAGGTAAATGATAAATTAAATTTGCTCATGCTGGAGAATCATAAACACAGTTCAAATTCAAACCAGTACCCGGTTATGAGGTTGGGCACGAGTGACGACAGTTGTTATAATTTCATCCCACCACAATCTGCCAAAAGGCCAGCATCGATTAGCAAGAAGATAAATTAAATGTCTCATCCAATAACAATATTTTAACCAATGCTTGGGAACGATTGGCTTGCATACTTGTGGATTTCCCTTTTAACAAATGTAATAGCATAATCCGGGACCTACATGTAGAACAGGAAAACTAGTCAGGATTGATGTTGCAAAGAGTAACGTATGCAACACACGTAGGGCATGCTTTAGTGATCCAGATATACTCTATCAATGGTTTTCCTGATGGAAGGTACACCCTTTCCATTGAAAGGTTCAATCCAACTTTGTTATCCTCTACACCAGGTAGATTTCTGAAGTTTGCACCCTGACAAAAAAGTTCAGTCGGTGATGTGCCATGGTTTTGCTTCTACTGAAAACCTTGTGAGAAAATAGATGGTTTCATTGTCATACCTTTTCCTTCGGAATTTGACACACTCTTTGATAGTCATCATCGCTCATTTTCTTGGGGCGGTGATCATATAGAGCTCGAGGCTTAGACGTTGGTTGACTTGAGTCATTGAGACCTACTATATCTACATACAAATTGATTTGAGCTATACACTTCCAAATGCAACAAAATAATCTTACTGCAGGAGTCAATGTGAACCAGGCACATAAAGTTTTAGGTATCGGATTTTTGTTCCATGGTTTTCTATATCGATACAAATCGAATGATACAGTCCAATACATATCGTTTTTTACGAAATCGATTCCGATACAACCCTGATTCGAGTGATTCCAACATTTCAAAGGTGTATCGGTTGATACACTCATACATATCATGTATTGTGCCGATACAAGACAATACAAACGATACATATCACTTAGACTAAACCCTAACTGTTTCTCCATTGGACTGAGACCCACAAAACCACTATCCCTACCCTTTGAAAGTAACATGAAGGTGGTCGTCAATCTTCATTTATTTAAAGTGACTTGTATTGTTATATGTTAGTTTGACATGTTTCCCGTTATTCTTCTGCACTTTGTATGTTATTTGCTTATTTCTGGTTAATCGTTCTCTTTGGTATAGACTTTCATGTGATTTGATTCTTATTTTACTAAACAAACAAGTAAAAAAATTTGTATCGCTCCGTATTAGTGAAACGTATTGTTTAAAAAAACGATTCCGAAATAGTTACATATACCACAAACTTTTCCTTGTTCTTTAATAGCAAGAGATTTGAGGAGAGAAGGCCAAGTAACTCACCATGTCTTTTAAGTCTTATGTATTTCTGGAAGTTTGTACGAGGAGCTCCTTCGTAAGGTCTATCATCCTTATCTTCACAATTCATGACCTACATAGAGAATTAAATTGTTAGATGTGTATTATCCTACGAGAATGCAGGTGAATAATGCGTATTTGCAGGAGTAACTTGAAAAAATAAAATAAAAAATGCAACACAACACACCTTGGGTAAATCAGATAAAGCATCTTCTAGATTAAGAGCTTTTTCCAACTTAGAAGTTCCATCCTTGCCAAAAGAGACATAAATATCCTGCATGGGACGCAGAATGCATTATGTACTTCCTCTTTTTTTTTTGCATAAAGCCATCACCTTGTCTTTCTTTCAAAAGAAAGAGAAAAAACAAAGCTCTTCATACCTCAAACTCTACAGGAACAATAGCTTTCCCAATGATATTGTGAGTGGGCAAAGGAAATTGCGGTAATTTCTGCAAAATTCATGGCAGAACTTCTAAGAGAACAAGTTCGTTTTTTCACATTTACATAGTAAGGCAAGTAGATATGGAAGCATAAGATGTTAACTAAATCAGAAAGCTCACTTTTGTAGGATGGGCACCCCAAAGAAATACTTGCAGTCGAACTTGGGGAATGCCATAAGATCCGGCCGCCATAATTCCCAAACGCGATTGATATCCCATGCCCACAAGTCGACCAACAGCATACCGCCCCAAGAACCCACTGGAAAATTTAAGTAAATCTACAACATTCTCCATGAGAACATAACTTGGCTTCCAGTGATTGATGATGTCCATGAACACTATCAGCTGACGGTTCTTTATATCCTTTAGAGGATCCTGTCTCTATCGAAAGCGGTTAAAACCACTAATCCCTTGGCATGGTGGCCCACCGCATATGACATCGACATCCCCCTACACATCCGTTGGTGCTTATTAATTAATCCATGAGGTAAATGAAGTGCTTTTAGATGCACTAGTTACCTAGTTATGCTGAATTGAATGTCAAATGTGAAAATTAGTGGAGGGATGGAGGAAGTAAAAAAGAAGAATAAGTCACGAAGTAGCTTACTGAAAGAGGCAATATCTTCGTCTTATACCCTCTTTCGACAAAATCTTGTATGCTTTCTTTGCAGTCTCTGATGTACATATGGCATACATCAAGGACAAATAAGCAGCAGTCACATTTAGGAAATAACCTTATTTAACACTTTATTACCCTTGTTTTACATCATGAAGTATAAACGCATTATGAAGGTCAAAGAGATATGGAATGTTTATTCAAGCTGCTACTAAAATAGATCGTTGAGCAAAAGTTAAGAGAATTCACCTTAAACCCTTAATAGGCTCCCAAGTGTCTTTATTAGGATCATATCCCTTCCAGTGTACCTTTAGAATTAAAAAAGTAAAGAAAATGAAATTAGTTTTCCATGCGATAAGTTAAGAAATTATGATGAGTTATAACAATATGGTTTAACGTGAGCAATGTTTGCACAACCACGATGTCAATGATGATGCAAAATAGTTGAAGTTGAATTAGATTATTAGAGGATGTCAGTGAGAACAAGATCTAGAACGAGATCTAGACCTAATCATAGTATTGAATAGGATGCATGTATCAAGTCATCTTCCGCGCTTCAATTGATTCATCTTCAGTGTGCATTTCCTCTTCAGTTGAATGGTATATAGGTTTGAAGGGCTCACATTTGGTTATATATAGCCAAGGTTTGCAACAATATTCAGCGGAGCAAGCAAGGGGGATTAGTGAGCTATTCTTTTAATTGTGCTTTGTTTAAGCACATTAACGCATTGTTTAGATCGCATGAACGGGGAATAATGGAATAGTTATTTGGCAGAATAGAAAAAGTAGTGTGTTTAGTTTGCAAATGGAATAGAAACACTCTTTTCCGCTCATTATCGTATTCCTTGCAATGTGGTGATTTTGTTTCTGGCCAAGAGGGTCAAGAATCGTTGGTTCCGTACAGGATAGAATCGATTTGAAAATTCTTAATAGGTATCTTTTTGAAGGTATTTTTTTAGAATGAACTTCTTTGAAGTTTTAATTAAAAAAAAATACCATCATCATTTTTTATTCTCAACAAATATCATTAAAATAATTCATTATAATTTTACTCATATAAAAATTCAAACCGTAATTTTTAACAATAATTAAATTCCATATTCGAACCACCGGCTATATCTGCCACCGCGCACTTTCACTGCCTTCGCCGAAAATCGTCGCAGCTGTGTGTTCTGCTCTGCCGTTAACAAACGCATGCATCACCACCCGCCGCCATCACCATCTGATCAGAAGACGGATGGGGGCATTGAAGGGGGTATTGAAATATTTGAAATCAATAAAATATTTGCAATTATTTATTAAACCTATACAACATTGTTGAGGTGCCATAAGGCAAAGAATCCTCATCGCTGGTTATGAGGGGAGACAACAACGACAAAGGAAAAAGAGAAGAGGGTGAAAACAAATCCTTTAGAATGGTATCTTTAGGTAATTTTCACAATAGGTTTCATATATTAAATTTTATTCAAATCTTACTTATTAAATTAAATTGAAAAAATATAAGAAAACATTAAATTAATATTGTAAAATTTGTTAATAAAAGCAAACAATTAAATAGAATTAATATAAAATAAAATAAAATTGAATGATTAATCAAAAAATAATTAAGATAAATTACAATTTAATAATAATTAGAAGATAAGTAAAATTTATTGAATTGACTTATAATTAAAATAAAATCAAAATGTTTTTAATTCAAATAAAGTTAAAATAAAATTTTGAATTAATGTTGTTTTAAGTACTCCATCCGTCCCATAATATATGTAACACTTCTTTTTAATGTCCCAATATACTTATAATATTTTCTCTTTTATCCAATATTTAATCTAAAAAAATACATCAATCTTATTTTACTACAGTACATTAATTAACGAAATCAAAAATGAATTTCAATTTCACTTATTTTAATTTAGATTTAGTTTTATAATTTTTAAATACTTCTTCCGTCCCATAATATTTGTAACTGTTTGACCCGATATGAGAATTTATGTGCGTGTTGAATTTTTATGAAATTTAATGAAAAAAGAATATTTCATTCCAACTGTACCAACCAAATAGCTTGGATAGAGTGTAACAACTCATTCCATTCCAATCCTTATTTTAGCAAAATACCACATTTCATTCTAGACCAAAATCATTCATTCGATCCAAACACAACTTAAGAGTGAGCCATGAAAGATTTATATTAGGAGAGAGATGTCTTTATCTCTGGTGGAGCTCTTGATGTTCATGTGTAGTTCATTGTATCACATCTTTGATTAGTCGATTTCTTCGTTGTCAAAGATCACCCATGGTTTTTCTCACGATGGATTTACCCTAAATCTCTGTCTCCTTCTATTATGTGCTTTATATTTCGTTATAATTGGCTGGTATATTGCAATTGGTCTGATTAACCTGCCTAGGTTAAATAATATCATTTACTAATGACTTTGGAATCAACATATCTTCAGTCGTAACACATAGCAGATTCTATAATTTATGCAGCAATATCAGATATGATTACCTTAAAGTAGAACCCTTTCTTCTTAATGCTATTAGGATCTCCATAGCATATATCCAGCAACTTTTCAACTTCAAATTCTTCGCCGTCATGCGGAGAATCTTCTTTCATTTCTAATTCTTTATCTTCATCACTCTCCACGGCGGTAGGCAAAAAACTTGTATCAATTGTGTCTTGTGGCCGAAGCAATAAGAATTCCTTACAGAGCTTCTCCCATTCCCTTAACAATGAAAGAAAATCCTCTGCAGATTCATTTCTCACCTTAAGGACATACAACACATTTCCTCATTATCATGAAGGCTATAGTGAATATTGACAACATATATACAAAACAAGCGAGTACCTTTGTCTCTGGATGGTTCTTTTTTAGACTTTGGCATGCATGAGGATTCAGATCAACAGCCCAGCGCTGAGGAATTCAGATGGATAGTATGATGGATCGTCTGGAGGAAAACAATAAGGGGGTATTGTAAACTAGGCAGATGAAGAGACTCACAGTTACTAGGTTTGAACCTGATATTGCTGTCCCACAGCACAGCCCAGTAGACATGGCGCCACAACCAGAATACAAATCCAATAAAGTGAGCTCCGATTTCTGTTGTTCATTGGCTTGGAGATGCTTTCCAAGACAAGGTTTAACATCAGTTGTTGAACTCTCACTGGAAACTGTTGAGGTTGCCTCACTGTCTCCGTCGTGATTCTCTGATTCTGAGTACATGACATGATTTAGTTTTATCAATTCGAATTGAATTACCATAACGCCATGCCAGACTTATGACAAAACCAAATTCAGTGATCCTCAAATGAAGAGTATGTCAGAACTTAGAACTCAATCCTTACCTGGATTGAAATTTGTAAACGTAAGGTATGGCAATGAATACTTCATGTCACATTATAAATCAAAAGCTTCCAGTTTTGTTTCCTTTATTTTGGGGTCAACCTGTATAGCAAATGAAGTGTAGGAATCTGTTACTATAATGGAATAGATCCACACAGAGCGATACAAACAATAACTTTTTCAGTGAAAGATTGATCACATACAGTAGATGCAAGCCGCACGATTTTGACTTTAGACATGATGCAATCCAAGGAATTTTCATCTTTAATGTCCGAGAAAAATACTCGTCTGTTGTCAACAAGACCCCCATGATCTTTAATCACCTAAGATAACCCATTACATAACAATAAGTGAGAGAAAATTGCAGAATGTATGTGTATAAGCAAGGGGAAAATAGCATAGCATGTGAAAACGCTTACAGTGTCCCGAGCTCTATAGAACCATTGAGCTGTAAAGTATGGTTTATGATCGCTAGTCTCAAAGAATTCAATAATTTTAGCAATATAGTCCGGTTGTCCTTCTTCAGCCTACAAGTTCAATAAAGCAATAAGAGAATCTGAATTCAAGATCACTACAGACACCATCTCATTATGTACACTCGACATGTTATAACATTCATCCGAATGTAAATCCTATTCCACTAGACATGGTTTATCACATTCATGATTATGCAAATCATGCCCCACCTGACACGGTTTAAAAACTGTTGGGGCATTCCAAGTGAAGAACACAGAGAAAATAGAATGATCAATGATTAGGTCAATACTTAGTACACGGAAAGACACGATAGTCTTCACAGACATTGCTAAAATTACCATAAATTGAAGATAAATTTCTGAACACAACTATATTAGGATATTACCTTGACATAGGCATCATCGTAAAGGTTAAAGACAACCCCGTCCACTATAGCTTTTGTGTAATGACACTTTGCTTGCACAACCTCCACTTCAACCATCTCGCTGCACCAAAACATGAAGAAAGATCAGCCTTGTTTGGTGCCATGCTATTGCTTTAATTATTGTTGAGTCTCCTATCCGGTGCAAGGACATGATTCAAACCACCTCCATGCAACATATCCAAAGATCTTTTGTCCATTGCTTAACACATGTCTACTGTTGAGATGTCTCAAATCATTCTCAATCATGATCTTTTGTCCTCTTGCATTACCACTTGGCAAGTTAAGTCCTATATTGAACATTCACATCTTGTCTTGCGGTTCAATCATGTTTGGCGTGGCTTGGCATGTTCCATCTCCAACAAGTGTTGCCTTCACTTGTGAATAAGGACAAAAAACTTTGCGCTATAAAAAGAGAGGGCCTAGAGCATAAGAAGATAAGGGTTGGCTAAGCAAAACCATTTGATTTGCATTAGAGAGCTTAAAACACTAATTTAGAGCTTTAGGGATTGGTTTAGGAGATATTTGTTTCTCTATTCCCTTTTGGTGGAACTGTTGGTGTTTGGGTGTAACTCATTTGTATCTATTCTTTTGACTAATGGATTTCTTCGCCGTCTACGACCTCCCGTAGTTTTCTTCCGTAAGGGTTTTCACGTAAAATTTATGTCTTTTTTATTTGTGCTATTAATATTTCACTTATTGGTGCTATATTTGTAACGTTCTATTTGACTCGTTTAGGATAGTAACGGTAATTTACTAGTGACAGTAAAATCAATGAACTTTCGATAGTAACATCTACCAATAGTAGAAAACAATTCACATGCAATCAAAGTATAAACTCTCATCTTTAAAACTTAAAGGAGAAAGAGTAGTTCCATATTCATGCACAATCATACTTAAACGAAGAGGAATACGAAGACACAGCAAAAAAACCTCCAAATTAAGGCACTTAAGATGATAAATTAAGGTCAATGGGCACTGATACGTGGGAAAATAATGGAAATCACATCTGTAGCAATCAGAGCGCTACCACAGGTGTGTTTCACAATGCAACTTTAGTCTGCAATGAAAGAGCAAATACACAGTGCTGCAGCGCCCATCAAATTACCTTTGAAACCCATCAGTGGAAACAGGTTTCCTCACCATCTTTCCCTACAAAACCACAAACCAACAACATCACCATCACAACCTCTTTCAGCAACAAATAAAACCCGAAAACACAATTCATGAAAACACCCCTATAAAACCTTGGGGGAGGAAAGCAGAGCACGAGGAGGAAAGATGTGGAAAGGAGGAAATTTTCGGATTGGAGGTAAAAGGTCTGAAGTTTTTTGAAATTTGTTTGAATTCTGTTGAGCGGGAATAACGAGATATTGGCCAATTCTTGAATTTTTTTCAAATACTCCCTTGCTTTCAAAAATACTAGCAACACTATACTTCTTAACAATACTCAATATATATATTTTGAGGAGTATAAAATAATATTCGTCATAAAAAAATATATAATTTATATTATGATTAATATTTTATAATAAATTTATAAAAAATAATATTCTTTGTGCCCCATGAAAATTATAATATTTTTCTTATTTGATATCCTACAAAAATTAAAGTATTTTCTAATTTGATAAAAAATAACATCAAATCAGTTATAGTATACCCACTAACTCCTCTCACAGATGCTACAGTAAATCGTATTTTTAATATTATTCAATATAAATTCAACACACATACATAAATTTTCGATTCGGATCAAAATATTATAATTTTTACAAAACGGAAAGAGTATTTAATCATTCCACACAGAAGATCAAAGTTCACCTCGATAAACACATACAGTCAAACTCTTTTGTTTTTCTAGGAACAAAGAGAGTATTAAAATATACTACTAAACCTAAGGACCATGCATGCATATTAGTACTAAAAATAGAGGGGAAGAATTTATGCTGTGTATGAGTTGCATAAATGATTCTGAGAAAGAATAAAATATAATATTTCACATGAATTAAATATTAAACTCTTATGGGTTGTATAAATGATTTTGAGAATTCAAAGTAGAGATGAAGATTTCGAGACGTCGAGTTAAAGACGTTAAATCAATCACTATTTGAGAGACAACCCAAGTTTAAGTAGTTATCAAGATGACTAAAAAATAATATTTTATAGATAGCGTTTCGAATAATGAAAGCTCATGACGAAGGTTGTTATGATAATTTCAAATATGGTCTCAAATGATTGACAAATGATATGAACCCTTGTAATTTTAATTTTGTCGTTTCACCTGTTTTGAAGTTAAAACGAGTTTTGATATGAAAAAAGATGAAATACAATTGAAACAAGGTGAAGAAACGCATGTGTAGGGGCTTGAGAACTTGTCCCGAGATGTAAACAACATGAGCCTGTTGAGTATTTTTAGTGAACCAAACACAAAGTACTCACAACATACATACGCGACAAAGTGACTCACATTTTTATATGTGTATTACAAACAGCGAACTAATCGATTACACTAAATCAAACACCGGTTATACATATTCTCATATATACCCTGACCCACACACCTTGTTTATAAGGCTACATTTTTGTCCTTGTAGTTATCTTACAAAGAATAAGCATCTCCTTGTATATAATTATGAACCTATCTAATCTTCACCACGAAACACCTAGACTAACAAGTCTATTCTGCTGTGCTTCAACAAAAATGGCTCACTCTACCATTCAATAACACATGCTATAAACAAGTAGTTTATAATAAGGACAATGGTCAATGGAATTGGGCAGAGCCGCAGAGGGAGAGAGAAGTTGAATGTTATATGCTTTTACAGAGGCGAGACATGGCCACCCCACTGCCTACATGGCCCCCTAACATAGGCCAAACCAACACCCCGACACTATCCCCTGTTGTTGCATTGGTTGAACAGCACCTCGGCCTCCGCCAACAAAACGGCCTGGGGTGTAGGTCACGTGTCACTTCCCCACACCTTTTTTTAACCCCTTACTTCCATAGTTAATCATTTTTCTAATTTTTTTTTCTCTTCCAACACCTCAAACACCTCCCAAAATTTTTTCCTAATCAAATGCTTAACAAATCTCTTTGTGAACAAGATGTATTTCTAACGGTTCTAAACATAAGATAAGCAGTAAAGAATACACTTATTTATACTACTTTAGACAACGTTGTTAAATGACCAATGAACCTTAGTCTAATCTTCCCTTAATAACCAATGTATTAAAGGTCAAGAGATATTTCACTATCATATTGTATGTGCCTTACAATAAACCTCTTACAAGCTACTAAGAATTTTCTAAGAACAATCAAGCAATCCCTTGTACAGATTCAGCTTTATCTCTGCTGGAATCATTTTTTTCATACAAACTAGTGAACTTCTTTAACAATCTTCAATTTAACTTAGTAGAACGATTGCACGTTGTTGATGAATGATTTCGTTCACATTCTATGATCAATCTTCTCACAATTGTCAACCTTTCCAGCCTAAAAGGGTTCCCCTTTTATAGGGTGAGGGAATCACAACCCATGACGATATTATTGATGTTGATAACTGTCGTTTTGTTTTCTGCAAATCTTCAATGATGTTGACATCGATCCTCTCATACAGTCTTCTAAGTTGAAACCTTAATCATTGATTTGATCGTTACTCTGTTCCTTCTTCCTACACCGATCAGCCCTACTGTAACCCTAGTCTGCCATACTTCTATTTTTATTGTGAGTCATCTCTGCTGCACTCAGTCTGGTACACTCTATAACTTATCCTAGATCCTCGAAGTACTTGGTCCTCTTTTAATGGATCCTTGGTTCTTTTCCTTTCTATATTCATCCTATGTTGTTTATTATGAACCTCCAACCTTTAATACATCTGGTGGCCTGACTATTTCGCATCACAGATTTTCCATCCGTGATCCTTTACTACACATCTAGATTGCATTACTTGTCCTAATTCTAAGCCCAAGTAGACTACCATGAATATTTTCTAATTTGAAACTTTGTTCATCAACTTTAACATAAGTGAAGATATTGCACACACAAACTAACATTGTGGACGGGATGATGTTGCCGATGGTGGTAGTTGTGGATGTATTGATGTCATAGATGAAGCCGATTTTGACATACTGATGTCGTTGATAATAACAACGATGACGTACTGGTTTTAATGAAAGAGACGTATTGATAGTGGTCTAAGGCTTCTGATGACGATAACGTACTAATTTCGATGAAGGAGGCCTATAGAGGTGTCGGGCTGTATTGATCCAAACAATGCACGATCGTCTCGCAACCTTTATCAATTGAAGATACGTATATGTGACTAATATTTCATGATAAATTTACATAAAATAATATATGTTCGTTGCGTAATGTCAATCAAAATTTGATCCAAAAAACACATGATCAAGTTTTTATAATTATTATCAAACGGAGGGGTAATATTTCTTATGAAACAAAAGAAATAGGTGGTGGTTGGGAATAATAATTTTGTAAGCATGTATAGAGCTAGTCAAATCTAGGATTTCACTATATTAATAAAAAATAAAACATAAATATAATTTACGTTAGACGATATTGATGGCTTTATCATGTAGGTCAAAATTTATTTCAAAAAAAGTTTATTTTTTTATAAAGTCCAACAAACCCCTATCGATTCAATGTTTTGATTTTTTTTTGTTTTTTTACCGAAATTAAGCACTTTAATTCAAATTCGAATTTCAAGAAGATTACATACAATCCCTAATCCCTACCACCTCCGATGACTTTCTATGTATATAATCTACCATTTGCATCAAGTAAACCATCAAATTTGACCCCATATTTTTGATATCATGGCATCTGTAGACGAGCGCTCGTCGTGTTTTTATAAGGATTTTTGTTTGATATCATATTTGTTTTTTTTTTTGTTTTAATGATTGATAAAAAAAAACTGTTTGGAATCATTTATTTCATATTTTATTGAAATATAATATTTAAAATTATATTTACACAAAATTATTTTTTTAAATTTTTTTGATATTAATTTCAATTTTTTCAATTTATAACAATGATATCAAACACCCTCACGACACGATAGAAAAGAAAGAGTAGAAAATTTCCCAAGTCTAAACAGGGGGAATATAAATTAAAAACTAGGGTTCTTTCTCTAAATCCAGGCGCCGCCTTCTTCCGTCCCCGCTCTCCTCCTCTTCCCAAACCCACCGCCATGGCTTGCACAATCGATCTCCGGCGCTTGGACGAAGGCTTCGGAGGCAAAACCTACAAGCGAAAGCGCTCCCATGAATCCGACCACATCAAAAACACCAACGCCTTCAACGATCCCTCAATGGATATCGACACCAATGCACCAAAGCGAGCCGCAGTATCCTCGTCCCTCGACCCGAACAAACCCGCGTACGGTAGAGCGACCTACGACGGCGTTATCGCGGGGAAAGTATCGGGACGGAACTGGAAGGAGCCGAGGACGAGGGCGTCGGCGAGGGGTAAGAGTTTGAATAGGAAGAAGGATTCGTATGAGGAGAGGAAGAAGGAGAGGGAGGTGAAGAAGGCGTTCAAGGAGAGGAAGGAGGAGCTGAAGGAGGAGATACGGAGGAATAAGGCGGAGAAGAGGAGGAAGAGGGAGGAGCGGGAGAGGAAGAAGGAGGAGAATGTGTTGAGGTCAGGGACGAAGTTGCAGGTCGTGACGAATCCGAAGACGTTGCAGAGGATTAAGAAGTCGAAGCACGGGAAGACGGTGCTCAAGTTCGTTCCTGATAATTTGATCAACAAGAAGAAGTAGATCGACTTGACTCGACTCGACTCGATTTCCTTTGTGTTTGTTTCTTATGGTGTAAGTGTGTTTTCGTTATCCATTTGGTTATGTGATCTTACTTAACTCCTGTGTGGAGGGTGAGTATTTTGATCGAATGCTGAGTCTATTAATTTTTGTAGTTTGGATGGAATTTTGTTTATATAGCGATGGTTTTGTGAGGGTACAGAAGGGATAACTCCCTTTATGATAGTAGTTTGAATGGCGAGTCTGTTTGGTTTTGTTATGTGACTGAATGCCTATGGAGGGGCAGTATTTTGATCAAATTGAAATGCTGTTTGATTCTCTTAGTTTGACTACAATTTCTGAACATGGCTCAATCCTTTGTTTATATGTCTGCTGTGACAAAAACTGGCTTGTGCATAAGATGTGTTTTGAATTATGATACATGTGTGCTTGTACCGGGAGTAGCGAGTCTCAAGATCACCTTTTTTTTTTTCAAAATAAAAAAAAATGCTTATACATGCGGGAATGGGATGTGCCAAAGAGAATTCTACTCTTGGCGAATCGAGTTTATAAGGGAAAAACCGGAAAACTCCCTGTATGCGAGTTTGAAGAAGCATAATAGCGGCCATGTTTCGGAAATGAGCATGTAAGGTACATTCTTAAGCGCACTATTTCTTTTTTGAGATGATGGTTTCAGTTACTACTCCATCTGTTCCACATAAAATATAATGGTTTGACTTGTACGGAAATTAATGAGTGTTGGATTTTATAGGTAAATATTAAATTACTATGTGAGGGGATATTGAGAGAGAAAAAAAAAAATGAAAGGAGAAATGATAGTGTGATGAGTTGATATAATATGAAGTTAAAAATAAGGATATTTTGATTTTTTTGAAGAAAAAAAATTACAAATAAAAAAATATTGAAAATTTTTAAGGGACATACAAAAAAGGAAAGTATTGTATATTTTGTGGTAAGAATAGATCAGATATGAAATGAAATTATCAGACAAAAAGTGGGTGTGGTTTCAGCAGAAGATAAGATGAGGGAGTCAGGACTAAGATGATATGACCATGTGAAACGCAGATCAGTCACAGCTTCTGTTAGGAGATGTGAAGTTTGGGAGTTAGCATATGTCAAGAGAGGATGATAGACACCTAAAAAGACCATAAGAGAAACTTTAAAGTATAATATGGTGTATCATAATCTTACAGAAAATGATGTACATGACAGATTGGAATGTCGCGATCGTATTCATGTAGTCGACCCCACTTGATGGGATAAATGCTTGATTTGTTGTTGTTGTATTGTATATTTTACGGGGCAGAAGGAGTATTTTTTTGGTTAAAGATTTTATGGTTTAGGTTATTACTTAGATTCGTTTCTATATACTTTTTTCTATCATGGTAATATTTCATATTTTCTCTTAAGCTACTTCTATTGAGTTGGAGTTAAACCCTTGCAGCAATAAACCTTCTATTTCTACAATTTGGAGTTACATGGTAATACACGGCTACAAGCTAATACGCCCTAGTCCAGTAGTCCAAACCTGTGGCTAATGACCGGACCCTTCACAGTGAGCTGGATCTGACGGTTGTCCTTCTCAACTAACAGATGGCAGTTAAAAGCTACAAACAGTAACACCCTAGTCCAAACCTGCCGCCAACAACTGGACCCTTCGCAGTGAGATGGGTCCAACCTCCAACGGTCATCCTTCTCTGGTGACAGATGACATTTCGCCACAAGTTATAGCTTATTACGAAGGATGCTCAAGAACCACCGAGGATGGAGAAAAAGAACATGTTGCTGACGCTACAAGTCCCCAACAGTCACCCGGCAACCTTGTTTGTACTAGTTGTGCTGTGTGTCATTGCCTTTTGCCGGTGTCATTGCCGTTTGACGCTATAAGTCCCCAACAAACAAATACTGTTTTTTCATTAAAAGAATTTCAATTGTGGCTCTCTGTGTACTGATCTTGACTTAATTAAAACTTCAAGAATATGCAATTATTGATTATTTTTTTTCTTTGTGCCTGGTTCGTTGCTATTGACAACTGTGAGCGCCTTGCAGGTGAAAACACCAACACTGTTTCTTTTTGGTGCACAAGATCTCCGAGTGCCAGTTTCCAATGGTCTGCAAGTAAGTTGTTTTCTTCGATTGCTTCTAATTTATCAAGCCTTTTTTCCCCAAGCCGACTTCTGAGATGTGTTTTGCCTTTGTTTCTTTTGATCACAGACCACAGTCAGACTTCGAGAGCTTTCTGAACATTGCAGCATGGTTCAAGAAGTATATCAAATAGACAGTCACTTGATTCTCTATTTGCTTGGCGTTTGGTGAGGCATTGATGGTTATAACCTTTTGGGATTAAGGAAGCTTGGAGAAATTTATTCCACAATGCCGCTGTGGGGTGCTTACCATTATGTGATATTTTTACCGCAGAGAAGGAAATTGTGTTGGAGGAACAATTCAGATTTGCCCAAGGGGATGAAAATTGTACGATAATCAAAATCATTTGAACTGTAAGCTGAATCTATTGCTGCTAGACTGCTGCGCAGAAATTCTATCATGTATGTTTTTAAGCTGAATCTATTGAACTGTAATTTGCAATGCAATACCTTTGCAGAACCGATCCAATTTGTGGTGCAAGGTTCACTGCTTGCATAACAGTCGGTGTCAGGTCCTGAGCTTCATCAAACTTTCATCGGACATACCACTCTCATGTTGGAAGCCAAGACCATGGAATACAGATATATGCCAACTTAAGTTCAGAAGGGGGTCAAGTCATTGTTGGAGAAACATAGAAGATGAACGGTTGGCTAAACGTCCGCCTGAGAATGTAAAATACGCCGACAAACAATGGCTGCCTATGTTTGTGGGGATTAATCCTTTGGCGTCCAACTCGTTAGGTCGCAATGCTTTTTAAAGACTGGGTTTGTTACAAAGATATGATGTCTTAAAGCAAAATAAAAAATTTGATTATTCAAGAACTCCATAAAAGATTTGTTTTCATATGAAATGGATATATCCATCTATATATAACTCATCTGGTAACTAAAAATGATAAAAAGTGATTTTCAAAAAGCAAATTATTTCTGGGATAAGAAATGAGAATCTGTTTGGTCTCCGGATTGGGACTCACGGTGGTCAGAATTTTGGGAATCACTTTCTGTTGACTCTTATTTCTATTGGAAGGCGTTCTGTTATTACGACTTGAAGTTTAACAAGTATAATAAGGATAATGACCTTAGTTAGATATTACTCGATTAGGATACAATTTGAACAAACTATGAAACAATTTGAAGACCTGACTGAATCTCCTAATCAATGAGTGTTTTTTTGTTGGTTTTTTTTTTCCCAACAGCAAGGTTCCCCTCTCTATTTATGCCAACACATGCTTGATCCTTTTACACAATAGATCGAGGAATCAATCAGCTTTACGTCTGTCAAGATCAATCATCCATGGCGCGGAATCGGATTGTGGGCCCATTCAACCATAGAAGCAGCAAACCGAGCATCCCCAGAGGGATTTTTGTCCACCTACTGTATTCCGATACCAAGAAATATCAACATCGTCTTCCCCTCGAACAATGGAACTTGGACATAACGTTCAAGTTTTGGGAAGGCACCGAAATCTACAAGGAGCTGAAGCTGAGGGACGTGACTAATCTTGGCACATGTATGCCCACGATCTCAACCGAACTACAACACCATGTCCCGTCCATCCCCAGTGTTGTGCGGCAGCGATTGTTGAGTCTGTATCCCATCACTTATCTCGTATCATGAGACATATTGAACAGGATGAATTGACTTACGAAAAAAGTCACCTAGGGATGAGTCTATCCGTCACTGTCTTCGGACGTGAGGGGCCCACCCCACCTGTCGAGGATTGGAGCAGTGATGGTGATGGTTAGTCGTCGGAATCTGATGGATCGTGACGACGCTGCAGCCTGTTCATCTAATCTTCTGTTCTTCAACTGATGTTTTTTCAAAACAAAAAAATTTATCGTTATTATTATCACTACTGCTGTTAATAGGGATTTATTACTAGTTCATACCTTGTGATCAACAAGTTGGAAACAATATAATTTTTTATACAACTGTTATTTGAAGTTCTGATCTTCAATCCTTTCACTACTCAACCCCGTTGCAACCAGCGACTCCTTTCCCGCCCAGGGATCTAAGATGAGGTCATTCAAGAACAATGTATAGACAGATGAAAACATTTAGCTGTAAGCCATCAAATATCTGAAGTGTCATTGATTAACTCATTCAAACAAACACAACCTCAGTTTTCTCCCATTTGCACATACCACTTACCAACAAACATAATTTAAGAAAAAGGATCTTCACCCACAAATAACAACTTCTTTTGATAACGATTTGATGAGCCGAAAAAGACCTCCTAAATTGTTCTGCCTGGTAAGGTCAGTGAATTGATTCTCCTCTTTCTGAGGAGATCTGCGATGATGAAAACAAGCACAAGTGAATGAGAAGCATTGAGCTGGGGGTCCCAGTGCGTGTGGTAGCTTGAGCTTAGATCATCAAAGGTCAAGTTTGTCCACCGCCGATGCACTCCGTCATGTTTTGTCTTCATCGAAGAACGCCTTTACTTTGGCCTGCAACCAATAGAACATGAGTTGCCACCAACACCACAAATTTATTGGAAGGAAAGCAGATTAAACGAGGGGATTCTTCAAATAGTTCATACCTGAGATAGTCAAGCAGGCACGATTACATAACATAATAGCAAGGGCGGGCCTGGTCTTGAGGCCACAACTCACAAGGAGCTCATTCTCGGCTCTCATTATAGTAATTATTTTGTCATCCTCGGCTTGTTCATTGAACTATTTAAAGTCCTCCCCTTCTCGTTCTCGGCTTGTTCTGAGGATTCAAAATCTCAATGAGCTTCACAAGCTCATTAGGATCCATCTTACTAATGTCAAGCACCAGATTGCAATGTCAAGCATGCATATTCTCAAAATTAATTTTGATGGCTTTTAAGCTCAGATCACCACTAATTCATTGAACTATTTGCTGCTGAATACCTTTAAGAAGACTGAACTCAACATCACATGCAAATATCTTCAAGATATGTTTTCAAAAAAAGCACTTCAGATGCAGAACAATTTACCATGGATGGAATAAACAACGGAAATCACGATTTAGATTTAGTACAGAAAGAGAAATAAAGAGAGACGAAAAGCAAACGCACAACAGAAAGTATATCCTCTGCTAGACCCTTTTCATATTCTGGTGGGCCAACTTTCAAGTCCAGACTCCAGAATCACTCCCCGAACTGAGCTTGATATCCGCTAAAGAACATTTATGGGATTAGTCAAATGAAAATGGAGAATACACTATTCCTAGTGCTAGAAAGTACTCACAGGGATCATTTAGTAATCATACCAATATTGATGAACTTCAAGGAACTTTACGCCATGAACTAGCTGTGCAATGAGCACGGGGCAAACTATTTTTTCGTCTTTTACTGGGAAAAAAAAACTAATTAAACCATCTTTTGCAGGATTTAGGTGTAAAACACCTAGAAGGAAAAGAGTTTGATGAGGTGATGAGTATTACTACCATCAGAACATCTTCAGTAGTTGGGATTTCCTGGTTGCCTTGACCTGCAGGGAACTGATGTGTGGCAACGAGTTCTGTAATCTACCAGAGAACACAATACTTACTAGGATCAAAACTTGAGCTAAAACTTATACTGTATCATATACAAGTTAGAAACTGACTTTACAATATCCATGTACTAGTACTAAAACACCATACAAGATACTCCCTGTCCCATAATAAATACACCACTCACCTTTTGTGGATGTCCCATAATAATTACAACACTATCATATTTGAAAAATTTTTATCTAACAAAATACAAAATCAATCAAACTCAGCTACAGTACATCCACTACCTCCTCTCATAACTGCTACAGTAAACCCCACTATCACCAAAAAAATATTCTTTCTTCATCTAGTTCCACAAAAATTCAGCACACACATAAAATCACGTGCCCGTCAATTTATTGTATTTATTATGGGATGGAGAAAGTATAATCAACATAGAGATTAAAGCTGTGTTCTTTTTTAAGTAATTCCGAAGAATAGGCAAGAAACACACATACCTCTTTTCTGCCCAAGCGTCCAACTCTAGAAGTATGGTGAGCAGAGATTCGTTGCAGATCCCTGCATGTGTCCTTTGCAAAACAATGGTGTTTACAGAAGAAAGCGTGATACTCTTAAAAGCACGAGGAAGGAAAGATGAGCGCCTTTTCTTAGAAGGAAAGGGAATTTTCAAAAATCATTATTCAAAACCGCTAATTTGAAACTGACGAACCAGTTTAATTGGTGATGCTCATCATGCATGTAAAGACAATTAGGATTAGGACGTCTGCGAGCTAGTAATTAGTGGAGTCGATTTGAAGGGCGGGTTGGGGGAAATGCAAATGATGGAATTACCGGTCATGGAGGGCAAAAAGGACACCATCCAAAGAACGAGAAGCATCAATTTCCATACAATCAGCTTCAAAGCTAAGAGCACGCCTGTATGCAGCCATCTGAGATGTCAGATGAGATTAGAGTGGGTGCACAAGGAAGAAACCAGTGTCATTTTACAAATCAAGAAGTGGTTCTCTAAAACCGAAGGATGGAAAATTTGTCAAATTCTAGAACCATAAATGAGGCAAGTAAACAAACATAGATTTGAATGAAATGACAATAAGCATAGGCATACATCTTGAGAAAAGTGTCACTGACAAAAAGATCATACTGTAATTGGAAAGAAGAAGACCATACAGAGTTAGGGAAGGCATTTTTGGAGTCGCCACCATCAGCTCAAACAAGTGGAGGATCAATCAGCCAGCCACACATTTCTGAAGTACAACTAAAAAAAATTGATGATTTGTCGTTTGTCTTGTTCGACATGGTTCGACGTCAGTGAAAATCGTGGAATTAGATATATACTAGATGCCAAAGCCAGGGAGATAATGCTCTGAAGTACAACTAAATTCTTTGATGACAGAACAACACAACAATGAAAGATCTAAGCAAAGGAATCGAAAAGATATGGATAGACGAAGAGGAAACTCCGTCTCTTCTCTACTAGGGTTCCAATAAACGAATCTCATAAAAACTGAGCTAAAATGATGGCTAACAAGTGCTTAAATAGAAAAAAAACCCTAAAAATGCGAAATTACGAAAACATCCTAAAAACATAAAAAGGCCCGAAACAGGGTCTAAACGATCTCAAATGGCCGCGAAATACGCGGATTTCATGTTGTTGGTAACAATGTAACAGTGATACGCACGAGAAACTTTTTTTTTTTTTTTTGGTGACGAGGGTGTCCGGGTCAGCTCGCGCGCACCTCGACTAATCCCCGAACACTAACAAGGCACCTCCCACCAGCATCGGGCGTGGTCAACATGGATTTTGAGGTTAGTGGGATTCGAACCCAAGATCTTCAAAAAAAAGATTGAATCGAACACCACTAAACCAACCCAGGTTGGTTACGCACCAGAAACTTTGATGTCTTCAAAAAAAAAAAAAAAAAAAAAAAAAAGAAGAAGGTAAGAACTTCCTCTTGACCACGACATGCAATTTCTTCCACCAGTCAACACAGCCCGTTTTTTCTGCCGTACAAATTTACAGCAACTCCCACGAGACTCGCTTTATCTTTCAACTTCATCCCTCAGTTTCTTCCCAGTATTACAAGACAACCATGCTGATCGCAATGGTTACTTCCATTCGATTAGCAACAAAAGCCTCCATTGTAGAATATCCCTGGGCCTTGAACCAGCCAAGTTCGACAAAATCAGCCACCATTTCAGTCCAATCCGACATCAGAAACCCACAATCGGAGACCGTATCCATAATCTGCACGAAGCGGTGGACATCCCTGACGAGTTCTTCGGGGAAGGTTACCGTATCGATGGAATAATCAGCAGCAGAGGGAATAGAAGAAACCCTAACGCTGTCAGCCTCTTTTTGGAACTAAACAGAAGCAGGAAGAAGAGCTACGCGACTGTACAGAGAGATGTAAGGAATGAGACGGTCCATGATTTCCTGCTTCTGCTTCTCACCCAACAATGATTCTGCGGCGGCGGGGGCGGAAGGCGTACTGCTTGTTTCGGAGAATTTCGCTGCCATTTTCACGTCTTTCTTTGAGGTGTTGATTATGGCGACCGATCTATAAGATCATGTTCAATGCTGATGGACATTTTCATAAATTAGATTATTAGAAATATTTTTTGAGAGTGATATATTTATATTTAAATTTTTATTTTTTTTAAATCTTATTCATTTTTAAGGATATTAAATAAACTTACCTAATTAGTTATTAATTAGATCTAATCATCTTAATTAGATGAGAAAATTAGGTGTTAATTAATTACCTTGAGTTCTATAAATAGAGCTCATTTGTAAGGTGTTATGTACACATTT
>JAOVYX010015642.1:0-27155 GCA_035668315.1 Drosera spatulata | reverse complement strand
TCTATGGAAATGTTGCTAGGTTTATTAATCATAGGTCTGTCTCTAATTATCATGTAGTCCACTATTATCTTTGTCTCGCATACTTGTATATTTTTTCTCTTCATAATTTCTATCGGTTTTAAATCTGGGAGAAAGCTTCCATCGAGGCGAGGTGAATCTCGCTATGATTATCCTGCTGCCAACAGAGTTTCTTCTCTCACTTTCTTTCTGTGTTCATTATTAGATGCGAGGATGCAACCTTGGTTGAGGTTCCTGTTCAGGTCGAAACTCCGGATCGCCATTATTATCATGTAGGTCCCTAATTGCTCTGGCGTGCTTCTTTTAATTTTTTGTAGCTTGACATTTCTTGGTACTCATTATTTTAAGAAGTATAAATGAGAAATGGTCTTGTGCTTTCTACAGGTAGCATTCTTTACTACCAGAGAAGTTAAAGCTTTTGAAGAGCTAACTTGGGTTAGTTTTTTTCTCCCCACTCAGGCATTTCTGTATCTGCTAATCCTAGACACATTCAGGCATATCACATATGAGGTGTTCTTTATGATGGTTTCTGTTTCGGAAAACATACTGAATAATCATTGGGATACTTTTCAGTATATTGATGTTCGAACTCTGAAGCTATCCGAATATTTGTTTGAAGTGGCTGGTATGATGCTCAAGTTGTACCTATGTACAGGATTATGGCATTGATTTTGATGATCGTAATCACCCAGTGAAGGCATTCGAGTGCAGCTGCGGAAGCGAATTGTGCCGTGATAAGAAGAGAAGAGGTGACCACATCCTGTCCCGATTCACAAGGAATATATAGGTTTTTTTGTGATAGTTTCGGTTCCAAATATTTAAATTTTGACCACTATAATTTTCCTAAAACATTGGTTAGTGTCTCGCTATGTCTGGAGCGAAAAGGTTATGGACATGGTACTTACCTGAAAAGATGAGAAAGAATATGTGTAGTTCAATTCGAAAAGGCAGTGTTTTTGTTCCATAGTATATTTGGTGTGATTTAGTGTCACGTAGGAATACTCATGGAAATTCCTTTTTTTCGGCTTGGAAATCAAAATTCTTGCACCTATATGAGTTTTCCTCTATACTTCCAGTTACAACTAACTTGAGGATATAACGCACAGCTCGCCCAAGAAAAACAGCTGCAAGGCGGAGGAGGTAGTGCACATACTTAGCTCTGACGAAGATGAAGCCGATAAAGATGAAGGGGGAGGAAGTTGAAGTTTCTGGTAGCGTAAAGGTTGACAAGTATAAGTTCACTACCTTGAAGATGATGAAGTTTGAGGTGAGAACTCTTCCTAAACAAAGTTACATGTCCTAACCCACAATGATTCTGCTACTAAAATTTGTATTCTTCATATAATTTTTCATATTAGAAGCATAATTTCCATGTGGGGGCGGGGTTTTCACTATGTTATTGTATCATTTCTTTGTTCATTAAAGAAGAGTGATACAGCCATCTCTATAACAGTTCGTTAACGATGTCTAGGTTACCACCCTCCTCATCTTGCTGAACTGGTTGCGCATGTTATCATGTAGAAGAGGGGCTGTAGAAAATATAAAATGAAAATCGCAGCATTATATTTGTATTGTTGAGATAGGACCGTTGAAGTGATTGTCTCCATCACTTAAGATTTTCATCTTTCGAGAGAAAAATGATATGGGTATTGTGTTTGAGCAAAGTCTCTTTGCAGCTATGTAACTTTTGCTATGTTCTGACTCAGTACAGATCTGTCGTGGCGAAAGGGCGCTATCACGTTGAAGTAAAGTTGATCATTTGTTGTGAGTTTGATGAGGCCATAGAGGAAAAAGAAATGCAGAACTTGACTCCGCTTACCCGACGCTGACCTTGCTGCCATCCAGTGGCCAGGTTGTGGCCATTGCAGGCCGATAAACGGGCATTGAAGAGGGAAAAGACTTGGAGATTTTTCTTCCATTTGTAGCTCGATGTTGTAATTCTGCGTTGTATTTTTCCATCCTTCCAGCGTGTATAAGCCACAGGGCGAATCATAGGTACTTTGAATCGGCGACTACATTCATGTTTGAGATAAACCAGTTTATAGAGCAGGCAACATATACATCAGGTGCAGAAGACCTTTGTGTTTCTGTGATGAACATGTTAACAACTTGACTATCGTTCCCCTTTTGACTGTTATAAGGTAGACATGCAAATACCGTCTTTTCTTCATGCCATTTTAAGGACCCTAAATGTTAACTATGACGAATTGAGGTCCGACGTCATGCATCTTAAATTGATTATAACCATTTGACATGATACATCATTTTAGTTTTAACAGTAAAATATTTTGTAACAAATGAGAAATGAGTTGTTAAACGAATTAAGTTGAGCAAGAGGTATGGTTTGTTATCTTTGATTGATACTCATTCCGTCTCACAAAACATAATGACATTAATGAACATATGTTTTAATAAGTTTCATTCTTATATCAAAGAGTGTCCGGTTATCCAACCATATCCCCAATAAAATTACCAACTCATACTAAGATTAATATCTCACAATAAAATCGTCTGAGACAACGTTTGATCATGTCAGGCATATTAGTCAAAATTTGACGGTACAAGCCCCAGCGATCAAACGTTACAAGAACTAGAATTACGTGAACTAGACTAAAATACTAGGACATTATTCATCACTCTCTTTAAACAAGTTTTTTGCGTTCATGATATAAGAGTATTTTTCGTACTTCATTTGTTCCAAATTAATTAAAATATTTTTTATCAATTTCAAAATAAATGAAAGGTTTCTCTTTTTGATAATCTTTTAACATAAAAAAATAACAAATCAATCTCATCTGTTATAATATATTCATTAATTCCTCCCTTAATTCGTATAGTAAACTTCACTATCACAAAAATAAAAATAAAAATATCTTCATTAAAATTTATATAAATTTAATATACATATAAAATTTTAATATCGAATCAAAACGTTCTGATTAAAATAAAAAGAAAAAAAAAATATCATACTAATTGGTAATGTTTTTTTACACCTTTGAGCAACTTATCCAAAACCAAACTTGGGTCAAATAGTCAGGTGACACGTTTTTGGGTTTCCAATGGAGTGGGGAAGGGAAACGAATAGGCAAAAAGTGCAGAACCAAAAAACCAAATCAAAAAATAGCAGAGTTCAACTCTGCCATGGACAGAGAGCAAAGGGTGAAGGAGGGAGAAGAAGAAGAGGACGAAATGGAAAGAAAAACAGACCTTGTTCCCTGGGACGCAACACCGATAGCAACAGGTACAACGTCTTTTTTCCATCCTCTCCAATTCCTTCTTTATACTCCTCTCAGCCACAGCCACAGCCACATTCAGTGGCGGATCCAGGATTGCATGGCAAGGGGGTCAAGATTTTGAATGCTCAACTATAAAATTTAATCAATAGTATAAAAGAGTTTATGTCTAAATTGGATAGAAAAACTAACTAAAATGTAAATAGTTTACAAAAAAATTTATTTTGATAAAACATGAAGTCAAAAAAAAATTGTCTTGATTATAAGCAATCATTCCCCTAATTCTAGGATCAGGAGTTTGACACAGGATTACTACATTATTGTTTTTTGTTTTTTGTGTATATTTGGATATGTTTTTAAATTCGACAAATTTTATCATGAGAAATATTTAAAAGAAACTTAACATGATGTTTCATTTTTCTTAATTTAATAAATCAGGATTCTTAAATTTGTTATCCAATCAAAGTATGTCTTTTTGATACTTATCCAATCAAAGTATCAAAAAGAAAATAATTACAGAACGGAAAGATGAATAGTTCTAAGAGGCAAAAATTTTGGAAATGGAGCAAAGAGAACCCTGTTTTGGGATTCGAACCACGCAAGAGCAGCGGAAACCAATTGAGCAAAAAAGAATTCATGCGTCAGAGCTCATACCATAAGAATATGTAAATGTCAGGGGTCACCTGCCCCCCCTGATTATACTGTGGATCCGCCCCTGGCCACATTCTCTCGTTTCTTTTTTTTCTGTTCCATTCTGTTGACTTTGTGCCTCACATCGTCATTGAGACACACATGGGATATGTTTGTCTTCTAAAGGCTTTTGTGTTCATAGTAACCAAGTAAATAAAACAACAATAATAAAACACGGAAAAAATAGACAAAAAGAGGAAAAAATCGATAAAAAAACGACATGATAAATACGGCATTAAAATAATACATCAAATAAAACGAAAAAAAAACGAAACACGGTTTTTATACGAAAATAAAACAAAAAACTAATAAAAATAGCAATAATTCAACAGTGCAATAATGAAAACTCTAAAAAACAACAACAATAAGCACTAGCAAACTGCTGAACTACTAAGGCCTACTATATAGCGCTATAATCACTCATTGTATATATCAAAATCATCAAAGAAGAAGCTTCAGTTTCGTTTTCTTGCTCCGATGACGACTCATCTCCAAATTCAATTTGATTATCTTCATCTCCTCCTTCCTCTTCCTCAAATGTAGCAATGTTCTCTAACTTAATATGATACGAATCTTTGAACTCTTTTTCAATACTCGTCCTCTTCAGGTGCAGGTTCATCCAACAAACACCAAATCATGTAGCTTTTTAGGCTCCAACTTGTTTCGCTTTTTGGTATGTGCAACATCAAATGCACTCCAATTTCTTTCGCATGCCGAAGCAATGCACGGTTGGCTAAGTAGCTTTATCGCCAACTTTTATAGACAAGGAATTTCGGCACCGGACATGTCCCACCAAATCCCTTAAAAAGAAAACATAAAATAGAAAATAAGGGATGAATAACATTATACAACATTAAAAACTATAGTAAATGAAATTTTAAAAATACTTACGAGGTTGAGTATCTTCCAATGATTCAATTGCTAGTGAGCTAAAAATCTTGGAATCCTTCTAATGATAAGTTTTCAATTCTTTACTAACGAACTTTCTATCTTCAGATGTAATCATTTTCGCAATAACTTTCTCCAATCCTGCTTTCACCTCGACATCCATCTTAACCATCCCAACATAATAAAGATGAAGATTAAGATATGCAGCAACAACATGTAAAGGGCTATGCAATGTATTGTTCCACCTTGTATCTATAATCACCCAGTATGACATATATTTTTCAATGTCTCCCTTCAAAGCCTTCTTGATCCCTTCCTTCGATCTATCCATAGCTTCATAAAGATAACCCATCGTAGAGCCATCACCATCCACCATTCTTAAGACTCGAATCAAGGGTTCAATAACAGAAACAATCTCTTTGTCTTTTTCCCAGAATTCAACTCCTTGAATTGTATTTATCACTTCAATGTCATCATCGGATTTGGTTGAGTTTAAACACTTCAATTTTGTGGGATTAAGCAACGATTCAGATTAAAACAATTGAGATGAAGAGTTGAGATTAAATTATCTTATTTCAATTTTGATCATTTATCTATATATTTAAATCTCAATCGTTGGATCACCACTAAACACACGGTATGTGAAAACACATATTCTCTTTTTCCTTTCAATTGTCTATCCTTATCTATATAATATTTTACTACATTCACACCATAATTACCTCGTCTTTATCTAGATTAGGTAAATATATGGAGGGACAAATGCATAATTTTATCACTTTATCTTTTCTTTTAACTTATAAAAGTAAAATGTTTTTGCTTTTCCTCTTATACTCACACACAAAACAAAACAAAACAAAATAATATTCTTTACTTTTTTTCCCTTTTCTTCCCTTTACTTTATTTTACTTTTCCTCCATTCCCATAAAAACTCCCCAGGAAAAAAAAAAAAAAAACCCGTAATCCCAAATTCACGAGTGCTTTCCCTCTCTTCTTTTCTTCCCCCTCGAAACGCCGTCTGTTGTTTTATTTGAAAAAGTTATGACGTCTCTGACCCATAAAAAAAGGATGTTGGACTTGGGCGGGATTGTGGTATGAGATTAAATGCGGGTATTTTTTAATGTTTATTTTGAATTATTATTATTGTTGGGACAAAAAAATAATATGATAATAACGTTATATATTGATATAAATTAATGGATAATAAAAATTAAATAATTAAAAATTTTAAAAAACAAAAATAGTTTAAAAAAGATATCTATCATTAGATGTGTTTTAGCAATACACAGTTTGTACATTACTAGCAACAAATTCTCTTTTCCGTAATTGTTATTCGTTTGATCAAAGGTTGATGAAAACAACTTAAACTTTCATTTGTATTTTTTGATAACTTTATATAAAATGATGTTTGATCGTCCAACAAACGATTCAACACCAAAAACTTTTTATATGCCACATGTACAAACGTTCTATTCCCTTTGTCCCATAAAGAATGCAATTTTTTGATTGGACACACGTGTCGATGCAAAGTTTGATACGCGAGTAACGACGATCAAACGTAATTTTTTGTAAATTTGTTATGAAACATCAATAATTGTATAAAAATACATAGTTTAATTTAATATATGTTAAGGGACGATTAGATGCGATTTGATATGAAAACGAGATTTGTATTCATACATATAAAATAATATAAAATACGTATATATTATATTCTTTATGAGACGAAGGGAGTATTAATTTATGTGGGATGAAATGAGTAGTGCCATTGCAACCTATTAAATAATTTAAAGGAGTACTAATTTGTTGAGGATATACATAGGCACTATTCCTCCGTATTAAAAAAATTATAATGACACGATAATTTATGTGTGTATTGTTTTTTTTAAAGATTAATTTGTCCTTTGATTTGTGTGCGTGAGAAGAGTGAAAAGAAAAAAAGGAGGATAAAAAATAATGGGATGGATTGATATAATATAAAATGAATAGTATGGATGTTTTGATATTTTTTTGTAGAAAAAAAATTCCTAAATAGATAATGTTATAATTTAATTAGGACATTTCATTTTAAATAACTGTTACATTCCTTTTGGAATGAAGGCAGTATTGCAGAAGTAAATAGTATGAAAATTATAAATCAATTACATTTCTTCTATCCTATTAAAATTACATTGTCTACGGATATATACAATAAGGTTATTTATGTTATGAATTATTCACAAATCGATCTAATATCGTTTCACACAAAATAATCATAAATCATTAATATGAATTTTCTCAAAATAAATAATGAAACCCCTTAAAATAAATATTAAATAATATAATAATAATAAATTTATTTATAGGTTTAATTGGACGAAGGAAATTAATTTTTTTTACTCCGATATCAAAAATGTTTTGATAGATCTCGTTTGGATTAACATACAGAACACACCGACATCTCCTCCCAGATCTCAACCAAACGACTGAACACCAAACACCACAAATCTCAACCCTCACCAAACCACCACCGCAACAACCACCACATCTCCGCCGCCGCCGCGGCCGCCATGGCCAAGCTCTCTCTCCTCCCTCTGCTCCTGCTCCTCTCTCTCCTCCCCCTCCCTTCATCGGCGGAGATCAAGACACTCCAAATCACCTCCGACTCTCGGCCGATGATCCTCTTCGAGAAATTCGGCTTCACACACACTGGCCACATCTCGATCCTCGTCTCCTCCGTCTCCGTCACCTCCTCCGTTTCCACCGCCTCCGGCCCCGATCCGTCGCGGCTCGGCTTCTTCCTCCTCTCCGACGACGCGCTCCTCCAAGTCCTCCTCGAGATCCAGCAGGATCAGAAATCCTGCGTCCTCGATTCCGACTTCGCTCGCCGCCTCTTCACCTTCAAGGAACTCTCCGCGCCGCCGCACTCGTCGATCAATTTTACCGTTCCGGTGAATTCTCCGAGTGAGTATTCGTTGTTTTTCACGAATTGTTATCCGGATACGTTTGTTAGTATGACGGTGAGGACGGAGTTGTATAATGTGGATCGGGACAGAGCGAGGGATTATCTCCCGGCGGGGCAGACGCAGCTCCCGGGGATGTATTTCGTGTTCGCGGTGTTGTATGTTGGATTTCTTGGGGTTTGGGTGAGGTTAGGGGTTTCGAATAGGAATTCAGTGCATCGGATTCATTACTTGATGGCGGGGTTGTTGTTGATGAAGGCGTTGAATCTGTTGTGTGCGGCTGAAGATAAGCATTATGTGAAGGTGACGGGGACGCCGCACGGTTGGGATGTGTTGTTTTACATGTTTCAGTTTATTAGGGTTGTGTTGCTGTTTACTGTGATTGTGCTTGTTGGGACGGGGTGGTCGTTTTTGAAGCCGTTCTTGCAGGAGAGGGAGAAGAAGGTGTTGATGATCGTGATCCCCTTGCAGGTGTTGGCCAATGTGGCATCGATCGTGATTGGGGAGACGGGTCCGTTTATCAAGGATTGGGTGGCATGGAAGCAGGTGTTTTTGTTGGTCGATATTGTGTGCTGTTGCGCGATTATTTTCCCCATCGTGTGGTCGATTAGGTCGTTGAGGGAGACTTCGAAGACTGATGGAAAGGCTGCGAGGAACTTGGCTAAGTTGACTCTCTTTAGGCAGTTCTATGTGGTTGTGATCGGGTACTTGTACTTCACTAGGATCGTGGTGTTCGCGCTGAAGACTATTGCGTCGTATAAGTATCAGTGGGTCAGTTATGCTGCTGAGGAGATCGCTAGTTTTGCTTTCTATGCGGTGATGTTCTATATATTTAGGCCGGTGGAGAAGAATGAGTATTTTGTACTTGATGAGGAGGAGGAAGAGGCCGCTGAGATGGCTCTAAGGGACGAGGAGTTTGAGCTGTGAGATTATACCGCCTGGGATGCAAACACAGAGGGATTTGTCTCTTGGATGCGAAGAACTTATCAATTTTTTGCAATTGATCACCGTTATGTGCCACTGCAGGTTTGCCGCTGACTTCCAGAATACACCCTCGCCCTGCCTGTCTAACGTAGTTTGTGAAAGCTATCGGTAATCTGCTGTTAGTATCTTGTGGAAGGAATTGATTTCTGTTCTTGTGTTGAAAGATTGTTTACTTGCAAAACTTCACATGTATTCATGTGCCTCGGAATGGCATGTTTTATGCTGTCAAATGCTTGTACTATTGCTGGCATTGCCCAATGTGGATCATTTTCTTGTCTAATTGTGTGGGTCTTTGATGTTCTAATCTTTCAGTTTGCATTGTTGATTGTTTTGTTTCCAAGTCCTGCTTATGAATTTCTCGCTTCGTTGCATTTGCGTGGTTTGTTTCTAGTTCTTTCTGTTTTTAGTGTATGATCATCAGTTCGTCAGATGGTTTTCTTTTAGGCATCGAAAAAGATTATCTGACACTGTTGTGTGGTGTGTGTGGATTAGAGAACTCGAATCGGTAGCATGTAAATGGAGCATGCTTGAATTTGCCTCGCATGATGAAGTCGTATTGGTGATTGGTATGGAAGTTCTGTGTCTTTTTCTGGTATGATTCTCAGATAAGTGAACTGAACTGGGTCGCAGTTGGATTAGTAGTATTTGCTACCAAACATGGGACTGTTTGGTTTTAAGTTGTCAGTAAGGGAGTACTGGATATAGAACTATTGATGTGAGTGATTTTTAGAACTGTAGGCTGAGCAAAGGGAAATTTTATGATGGTTGCATGGATACTTTGTTTTTGCTTTCATGTACTGATGTTTGGTATATATGAATGAGAGTCTGATAAGAATGCAACCTATTGTGGAGGAAGACGTGTTTTATCTATTTGTCTTCCTCCTGAGTTTGGTAAAGCAGTCGCTGCAGTTCCCTATTGTGCCCTGCTGTTAGATTATGGATCCGAGCAGCTTTCAATCGGAAGATTCGTTAGTGGTAAGTCATACTTGGCATAATGCTAAACTCTGTCATTCTATCAGATAGGTAATCAGTGGCTGCTAGAGAGTTTCTACATTGAAACTTTTGAGCAACACTGAATTGCGACGACGCTTGGAAAGAGAATTGCAGTGACGCCTTTAGCTCCTTAACTTTCAGTTGGAGGAATGTGCTTCATCTCCCAAGCTTGGTTTGCTGCATTTGGGTGGTGAAGTTCCTGTTATCATTGTCCGACCGCCTTGTTGCATGGTTTTGCCATGACAACTCTTATCTTTGCCCAATTGCCGCCGGTTTTTATCCTTAATTTAGATTACTCATGGCCGAGAGATTTGGCTTGGGGATGCAGTTTGTTAAGCGAGTTCATCTATGTCACCACTCATTATGATTAAAAGGTGTTGATCCCCGAGCATCATAACTGTGCTTCAGGTGAGTGTGACGGGCAGGTTATCTGTTGCTGATTCTCCAAAAATGCATTTTCTCCCTATACTTCCGTTTTTCTTGTGCTGTTCAGTCTCTTCTTATTTTTTCTTTATAGCTGTTCAGTGTCTGTGTCGAGTTCTGATGATTCAAAACTGGCAGGATTCTTATGATCCAGAATCAGGTTTCCGAACGTTGTTGATTGCAAGTCTCAGCATATCCTCGAGTACTACAAGTTATGGTTATATGGTATCAAGGCATGTAGCATATAATAGCAGTAAGCACCCAGCACACTGGCACTCTTCCTATGTATGTGGTCTGATATCCAGTTACTGTTCCCCTCTAACGCCTATATTGTTTCTACTACGATAATCGTCGTTATCATGTTCGAGTCTCGTTCTTTGTTTCCGATCAAATTTGGTTGAACAGTTGTTGCCTCGGACGCTAAATCGAGCAAGTCTAATTGATTGATGCAGCTATGCATCCGAAATGTCATCCGAACTTCTGGATTATGACCTGTAGAGTAGCTCTGAAAAACCAAAACTTCGGGGAGAAAAGCTCATCCCCACGAGAATGAAATACTCGTCAAAACCTACTATTATCGGATAGGATGCAAAGAAGATGCTGAGAACGAATTGAGTGCAGTTTGGTGCAAGCCATGATCAACGCTTGTTTTCTCATCCCACCTAATGCTACTGTTTACCTCCTTTTCATAGCACGCTTTATCGTTGCTAGGGAACTCATCGACTTTTACAACTTGCATTCATATGTGACCACGGCGGTGGGGCAGGCGGCGATCAAGAACCAAGGACAATGGGGCAGATGAGTAGGTAATGAGGGCTGGCGATGAAGACGACAATGGTTATCACAACTACGTACACTAGTGAACATTACGATGTTTGTAGGCAGTGGTGGCGGTGGCGAGAGGTGACCTGATGTCGAATATGCTCATCTCATCCGAAGGAAGTTAGCTCGTCCGGTTTTCGGACTCTTACTAAGTTCGTAAACGACTGAAGTGAGGAACTTGTCATGTCCGATGCTGTTTTCAATCCAACCTTCAATCTTCGGTGAGAGTTCTGTACGTCTACGAACTGTCGAATCTCGAAATAAAACATAGACAAACAAAGGGTTTGGCAAAGCATGTTTTTAGCTAAAGGGCCTTATTTTGAGCTGAAGAGGGGCCATGATGTAGTTGAAATTGATCAACAAGCATATAGCATGTGCAAGGCAACGCCATTGATAAAGGCTTTAAGCATGACTGATGCTCCTCTTTTGTGAACCACCTTGGTCAGGCAATTTATTCCACTGTCATCGATCAACTCTATCAAAAATCTGAAATTCAACGAATTGTTAATTAGCATGCCTAAAGCTCTTGTAAGTTGAGCTCACACACGAGCATCCGTTATTTTCCCTTCGTACTACAAATTCGGCCTAAGACTTTGGGTAACAAAGACTGTTTAGATCTGTAATGATTCCATAGGTACTGCTATGACCGTGACTAGCTCTCCATCTTCATAAAAAACTTGATACTAGATTGGGACTTGTGATCATAAGTCATAACACGAATAAGATCAAATAGAATTGGATAGAGCCCACAAATCTATGAAATGAATAAGTAAATATTCCAAAGGAGAAACAAATTAACAAGAACATTGATTGTAGGAAATATTAGCATGTGATCGACTTTATGATGGTAATTTAGCATTCCTCTTTCGATCTAACTGAATAATTCCATTCATATAAACTCATATCGTGAAGCAACCAATATACAGACTCAACCAATTGAATATATATCATCATCGGACACCAAGAAACACCTATATCAGAGTACGATTGCAAAACCAAGAAAGAATCAAAAGACATGCACATACATTCAAATCAGCAATCTGATTCACTGATCTCTTAGAAATCCCTTGGATTATCGCTCACACAAACGCCCATATTCTTTCTTTCTTCATATAAGTTACAAACTAAAAGCAAAACCTCAACTGTTTAAACAGAAATGCAAGGGGAACAACAAAGATATAGACTTACAAGCACAAGAATCACTCTCCATCAACAACATCAACACTTGCACCACAAAACAACAATTTCTCGAGGAATGCTCTGAAGGTAGTACAAGGAACCTCCTTAACTCTTCTCATCACACTCTCACTAACCGTCTTCGCCTTGATCTTCTTCATCGTTGTCGTCTTTTTCTTCTTCTTTCGATCCTCGATCTTTTCTTTGACACTTCCGAGGCACTTGACGGTCTTCTCTTGAATACTCTCTTCCCTAGTGAATGTATAGCTCCTAAGGTACACCTCCCTGCAGGAGATGCTGTCGACGACCCTAGGTTGTCGGGTTTGTCCGATCGATGAACTGTTCATCGACCGAACGAACTCCGCCTCTGACTCGGGCCACCTCTGTAGGTTCACATAGGTGGCCCTGACCCTGTAGGGAACAATTGTGTCATTGACACAACTTGAGATGCACACTGAACTCATTGTGGCGTGCTAGCTCTGACCAATAGTGATCATGCGTGTTTGTGTATATATATGAGGATGGAAACAAAGGCTTAGTGACACCGCGAAGATATTAGAATTTAGGATATTAGGATTTGATATTGAATTAATTAGGTTATTATTTGTATATTGTATATTATTTTAAGATATTATGTTTATTTAATCATCAAAAAAAGATTTCATTATTTAGATTAAATTTCATTACTTAAGTTTATTTAGAACTCTATAAATAGGTTGTCATATTAAACGTTTTATTGAGCTTTTTATTAATAATAATATTTTTCGAGATATATTTTTTCTTGGTGGATTCTAGTTATTTCAATGAATTCGGAAACCTCTTGTGAATTCGAAGTTCTATCTCGTTCGTTATAATGATATCTAACATCAATCGTCCTCCAAAATAATATATAAAGTTTATCACCTTTTTCACGCTGAGTCACTTAGATTCTAAGAAAAGATATAAAAAGAAGAAGATGAGAACAGCAGAAAAAATTCAGTGACGGTGGCTTTTTCTTTGCCTTTGTGGAGTGCAGTGAATGTGCGTGGGATGAATGATGATTTGATATTTGATTTGCAATGACTTTGTTCTTTCATTGTCTTGGGTGTGTTTGTTGCCCTTGATAAATGAGTTTACAAATAAGCTCACGGTAAATGGCATGTTTTGCCCTTTGCCCATGTGCATGTGTTATTAGCATTTGTGGGGGAGCATTAAGTGCACTATCTTTTGCACTTTCTTCTCAAGAACTTTCTCTTGCATTGATATATTTGAAAGATCTATCATCAAAACATAGGAGTTTTTTGAACGAATAACCAACCCGACAGAACATATGAACCTTATGAATGATTAATCAATCAAGATAATAATTCCAATACAATAGAATGCCTAGAGCAGTATATCTTGCTTAATTCACACACACACGATCAACTACAAACGAACAACAAGAGTGTCGAAGTGTGTCAAGATAGAAAGTGTAACTCGATATGCAAAAAACGACTTTTATCTGCAAAACTCGATATGATTTACAATCAGCAAGCTAGACTATAACTTTGACGAGGAAACGTCTTTCTTCTTTCACCTATTAACATTTTCACGGCTGTTACCTGTCACTATGGGAAACGCGCATGAAAGTCGATACAACGGTTTGAGTTTTTCTGTTTTGCTGTATGTAGCTCATGAATGTACTCCAAGGATATCTCTATCTACACGAGTTTGAATGGAGGCATGGGAGATTAAATAACATCGCCGAGACCCAATTCATCCTCAATATCATCTCCCTCTTCGAACAGCTTCAAGAATCGAGCTTGTTCTTGCTGCCTTTTGCTCCTTAGCCAACACCTGTGTGCCGCCACAAGCCCGATGACCACAATAACGGCAGCCACAACACTGACCAATATAATTGTTGTGTCCCTTGTTCTTGCTCCTTTATGGTGATCAGAGGAAGCATCAACATCCTGAGTGTCTGCAACCAATAGGAAACAACTGATTTAACCAAGTAACAGATAGCTGATGTTAATGACTGAAGTTAACCAGGTAACTCAACCACAATACGACCGAAGTTACATTGTCCAAGTTTTGATTACGGCTGAAGTGTGTAAACATTAACAAAGGACATGAGAGTAATTTCCAAGAGCAAGGCCGATGTTGGGATTAGAAAAATGCCAAGGACAACGCGGAAAACAAGCATAGAAAATGAACTGACAATATAAAAGTATGGGAAATTGGTAATGAAATGTTATGTACTAAGTACTAACTCACCATGCTCAGTATGATTTACACAATCTGGGCACGAAAATGTGGCATTCAATTCCTCATCCTTCACGTGAGTGTATTTCCCATCAGGATCTGTAAAATCTGAAGGGCAAAGCTCCCACTCATCAAAGGTGTCATCGAACTTCAACAAATCCTGCTCATAGAATCCACATCTCTTGCACTTTTTGCTAGAAAGTTCTGTCAATGGCTGAAACATGGTAACATAACCAACATATTAGCACATCCGAGTAATAAACCCCAAACCACCATAAACTTCCCATCTAGACTCTCTTTTTTTTTTTTTTTTTTTTGGAAAACATTCTGCTGCGTCCTTATCAAGAGTATCAAGACAGATTGATGCGTGTATGCCCAGTTACACATTCAGTTAGCTCAAAACTTATCAAGAACTTCGGGACAACAATTATCCACTAGGCTGAAAAATTGTTAAATACATACAATGAGTTATTATCCTAAGACCACATGTTGGGTGGAAATTTCCGATATACACAATAACTGGTTCATGAGTCATAGTTTCACGAACCGTAGGATTAAAGAAGGATAAACACATAAACAGTGAAAAATACAAATTTTGAAACTAACCTGCCAAGATTCTTCACCTCTAAAATCGTATAGAACATTAGTTTCTTTTACATCTGGCAAAATAGTCTTGTTCTCCCCTTTACAGGAGAAATAAACAGTTGGCTTGGCATGAAGCCATTCATGGGTTTTATAGATTTCAATAGACTGGAGTGTAACAACAGCTGATGATGCATACCCTGCCCAAAAAAAAAAAAAAAAAAAAAAAAAAAAAAAAAAAAAAAAAAAGGAAGTCTAGATCAGAAGAGGGAACTCAATTTCTTCAATTCGTTAAGGTTAAAATGAGAAATTCAACATAAAGATAAAACTAACGTCACCCAGTTGATAACTTTATCATACTATGTCATAGATGGAAATGTACAATACACAGCAGAAGTAGCACCATATGTACTTCTTTCGATGTAAACAACAGATAGATGATATGCAAACATTCCAAAGAGAGGTACCAAGGGTTGGCAGACTACTGAATCCTTCATCAAGGGTCTAGAAACAACAGTCTGATCATAATACATTCGATGCCATTTGATTAAAGATTGTCTTCTCACACTCTCAAGCTCGTTTCATAACAAAGAACATTATAATTACTATACAACTCGACTGGTACCGAACAATCTTAATTAGGGAAGTGCCATATTAAGACTGCTGCTTGCTCATGCCACAGAACAGGCCACTTAGGGAAGCAGCCATCAATACATCTCGAAAATCAATCCGTTTTCATGGTCTCACAGACCACGTCCCATATATATTGCACAGCGACATAGCTCAATCCGACGCTAGATCAATTGTTTCCATATCAGAAACACATAAACAGCATGGATAACTCGAATGAAAACTAAAGCACACACAACAAACCAACACTGGCATATCACAGTGCCATAATCTCATCCCTCAAATTCCCATTTCTAGCAACAAACATGAAACACCACATCCTAACCGAAATCGCCACAATTAGCATCAAATCAACGAAGTCAGTCAGTGGCATCCACCAGATTCCATCAACACAACAACAACATATTACGCAATCTTGTCAATGGACAGGAAGTCTGGGAAGGACGAAATGTACGCAATACGAGATTCCATCAGTAAGACTCAATATTTTCCATCATAAACAGTTGTGAAACGATCAAATATCTATTTTTTATGTGACGAATCGTGTCAGGTTTACCTGCGAAACAGCAGATGATGGAGAAGAGGAGGAGGAGGAAGAGGGGGATGGCGGAGGATGAAACCCTAGGAGTGGAGGACATCGAGCATCGACTCCGCATACCGATCATATGATGCGATCGAATGGAGCTGTGAGCGGCGGCGGCGGAGACTGGAGATGGGTGGTGGGATTCCGGCGACGGCGACGGAGATTGGTGTGGGGGCAGATTGGAATTGGATGAAACTTGACCGGTCAAGGTGTTGACCGTGATGGGTGAGTCGGCGAAGCTGTGAATGGAACAAACTTCTACGCAACGAATCGTTGTGAAATTTGGTTTGATCTGTCGTGGATTACACTAATGAGATGCCGACGTAGCATCATTCACAGTCAACATCTTAAGTGTTTTTTTTTTATGTTTTTTTATTGATTTATTTATAATAATTATTTTTGAATTGATGGGTTGATTCAATCTCAAAATCCAAAAGAAGAATATCAAAAAAAATACAATTAGTATTTCTCTCTTTTTAAACGTAGTTTTAAGATTTGACCTATAAAAAGACAAAACGACATTTAATTCTTATTTAATCGTAACACATGAATCCCATCAAGTTTTAAAATATACATATAATCTTAGAGAAAAAAATTATATTATTTTGACATGAAACCACTTTTAAAGAAGTTCATAAAAAGCTAATTTATCTATTCTTTATTAGTTTAAAGAAAAATCGAATTATTTTGACACAAAAAATCATTTAAAGAGTTTAATAAGAGAGTCATTCGTATATTTTCAAAGTTTAGAAGGATCATATGTCATTCTTGAATAATTCAGAGGGATTTTATGTTATTTTTCCAATAAAAATTCGCATAAACATTCATATTATTTACTATAACACGTACTTATTGTAAGAAGTTCTGTTCTCTCACTTAATGATGCGAAAATGCCCTGCAAAACATTACAGATTGAACTACATGATATAAATTATCATTATCATTAGTATTATATAGAAAAATTTTAAAAAATCACTTGATCGTCCGATAATATGGATCAAAATCGATCTCGTCAAATACGTATGATGAATATGTTACAAATTTTGTAGGAGAAATGGAGTATCACACTTTTTCACGAGGGAGTATCACACTTATTAGTAGTTTGCAAGAGGAGAAGTAGTTAGAACAAATCCAATGCACATGCTAAAAAGAATGTTATGGTTAAAATATAGCAATTGTCTCATAAATATTTGCTCCAATGATCATGATTTTTACTAGGCAAATTTTAGGTTTGCTAAGTGTTATATTCATCTTTGGGCTCGAGAAAGCTCGGAGCTTAGGCATCCGTTGTGTGCTACTTCAAACTGATTCTATCTTGCTGCAATCTTATAGAGACGCACCCTCATTTCCAAGTTGTGTATAGATGTCAGACAACTGCTGCAGTTTGACTGGCATGTCGGAATTAATCATATTTAATTATCGTGAGGCTAATAAGGCGACAAATTGGCTAGCAAATTATGCTTTATAGTTTCCTCTTGGTTTACATTATTAAAATAGGCCACCTAATGGTTCTCATTTTGTCTATTTGGCCGATATATAGTGACTTGATGTAATGGTCCGGCCTAGCCCCGACCGGTTTCAAAATCGATGACGATTTAAAGAAAACCTTGACGTTTTTAATCAAACCGTTAACGATTTTCTTAAAAGTATCGTGGACGATTTTTGATCAATGAGATATACAGATTCCTATAAACTTGTTTGAGGTATAAACCATGAACGGTTTTCTTGACCGTTCACGTTTTTCATTTCCAAAATGAAAAAAATTTAACCCTTTGAACTGCTACAGTTACAAACCTTAATAAACATATGTTCTAAACAACATAACAACATTTCAAATGCTATATTTGTTCGACAGTTTGATACATAACGAAGTTTGAAGTACTAACAACATAACAACGTGACATAACGAGTCAATTAAATAGTAAACAAGTTAACATGAGAAAGTGACAACTTAAAAGTAATAAAAATAACAACATTATTCCAAATATAAAGATATATGTTCCAAAGATGAAATATCTCGTTCCAAACTATGAAAACATTACAAAGCCGAAAACAACTACAAATCATAACAACTATATATCCATATCATCATCATCATCATCCGTGGATGGTGGAGGAGGAATTCCCGCTTGTTTTGAGGACATCAAAACTGATGACAATTTTAGAAAAACGTTGATGGTTTTGAGGTCATTTCTTGTGATTTTAACATTTATCGAAAAAATTTGATTGTTTCATCATGATTTGTACAATATTAAGCTCCAACTTATCTAAGTCCTGGGCGGAACCTTGGTTACTTCATTGATTTCGAACAAAAATACAAGATGAGAGGGACATAAATTTTCGTTCACATTTTTTTCAAAATCATTAACGATGTCATAGAACCGTTCAAGGTTATGAAGATCTGAGACCTCGTTTATAAAATCCGTATAAATCGTTGACATTTGAATCAAAATTGGGGATGATTTTATCAAAACCTAACAGTCCCTTTTTTTCAAAAACATAATGAGGGAATCGGACCGTGATCCGAGAGGAAAAAGCCTTCTCAGATCCGGCCCATAAAAGCCTATGACCGAGCCGATCCGACCCAATCTACAGTGATGGACCAAAAAACCCAGGATCGGGCCGGCCCAAGCCTGAGTTTTTCATACCACTACCGATATGTATAGGATTGAATCCTCTTGTCGCATTATATAATAAAATTCATTAGGGCTTCGACCCTCCCTTTGATCCAAAAAAAAAAAAAGAAAAAGAAAACTCGGTGTTATATTTGACAACAAGTATAGTAATGTTTTTTTGTTTTTTTTTTTTTTAGCACAACTAGTTTTTGAGCAATTTCAATTTTATTTTTAAAAAAACATAAATTCAACTAAACACACGTGGTTATTTAATAATTATTAATCACTGAAAAATATCATAATATAATATAAATACATTGAAGTAATATAAATTATAAATAAGTTGATTGCTTTATAAGAAAATGAGATTGAAAAGGTGGCCCTAGAAGGAATTCTCCCAAACATACTACTCCTTTCGTCCCATTCAAAATACAGCATTGCATCATTATTATATTATTTAACATGTATTTTGAACAGGTTTACTATTCATCAAAAGATGTAAATAAATTACATCATTAACTCAGGGTTATAATACATAATTTAAAATATCATTAGTATTTCATGATATTTTACATAAAATAATATTTGATCGTTCTGTGGACGATTTGTAGCATGAATAATTTTATCGTTGACATAAGAAAACGTTTGCAATTTGAATGGGACGGAGGGAGTATTCATTTCAAATTTTAACTTATATTTGTTATATACTTCTTCCGTCCCAGATAAATTACGACACATTATTAAAAATAAACGTTGCACATAAATTATAACATTTTTATTTTAGGCGATTTTAAAATATCGAAAAACCCAAACTATCCCTATTTTATGTCACATAATCTTTTTTCTTATTATTTTTTTTCTCTTCATTCATTGATATTTTTTTCCCATCACTCACAAGAATATAAAAATAATACACTATAAAATTAATATATTTTTTAATAATCATATCAAGAATACATGATGGAGTACTACAACTACTATTAGAGTTCCTATTTAACACCAAAATTCTCATTCTTGTTGGTTAAAACTATCCGCCTCTCTGCCAGTCTGCCTCACATGAAGACGTTCGCTTGAACCCTAGAAATATCTAACCTGTTCAATATCCCGCCCCAATGATTCCTCAAATAGATCACTTTGCTCCAAATCTGCTAGCCGGAGGCTCATTACATCGATCGATTCAGCTCTGACGGCGATGATCCATGTATCAGATTTCTGTTGTGCTCTCTTCAAAGACGACGTCGAACCTGTCCACGACGACAATGACAACTGCTCTGTGTTTCAGGTTACGCTTTTTTTTTCTTTTTTTCTTTTTTGTGACGAGGGTGCCGGAGTCAGCTCGTGGGCATCTCGATTAATCCCTCGCACACTGACAAGGCGTCTCCCAGATAAAGCTTTGATCGAAATCAACGGACGTGGTCAATCTGGATTTTGAGACCAGTGGGATTCGAACCAAGACCTTAAAAAAGAAGGTTGAGTTGAATACTACTAAATCAACTCAGATTGGTTTAGGTTACGCTTTTAACCTCTTGAATATCTGTTATTTGCTACATTTGCGAATTTTGGCCCTGTGATGTTTTTGGGGTGATCGTTTCGGTGCTTCCCTTTGGGCGCGTTATAAACCCTAGTCTCATTCTTGTTTTAAAGGACGCACATAATGGGGGAATTTTTTCAAGCCCGGTGTGCCTTTTTCACTGTGTAAAGAGATTCATGTCTGCTTCGAAGTTAATGAACTAATGGATTTACCTACACAGGTATGTGTTTCTATAATTTGGCAATTTTGTGGTAGTGTAGTCGGTTCAAGTGTTCAGTTGTACTGCTGAGTCGAGGATTCGGCTGCTTTGTCGTGCATGTTTGGCTGTATTATTGGGTGTATAACGCTGTGCACGGGGATAGTGGTGAACATATCGGGTCTGCTTGCGTTTCCATTCGCTTCCTTCTGATCGTTCATCCCCTGGTTTCAATGCCTTTGTAATCATCTCGAAGCCAAGAATGCGAAAGTAACCTTGTTACGAAGATCCAATGGACAATGGTATAGATTACCCTCTGCGCCAACCTACGGATATGAACTAGCCAATCAAGAAAACAAGAAATGGCTAAAGTTAGATTAACAAGCCCAGAAGAGTTACTAACTATAATTAGAACGTCTGATGTTCTGCTTTCTTCCTAAAAATTGTCTGGCATGGATTTCAAATTCATCAAATCAAATGGGATGGAGAAGCATGAATCATTGGCGTTTCCCTGTCTTCCCATATTTTGCCTTTTCGGCCCGAAGCAGTGGTGGCCAGGAAATGCGTCAAACTGCTGAAAACAAACAAGCAAATTCAAATAAGCCATCAAGATGTTCAAGACCTCCCAGATTTTCCTTCACGTCCTGATCATTTCTGCCTCGCTTTTAGCGACTTCTGTCATCTCAACCCTCCCTCTCGAACCAAACCCCGTCCATCAGGAGCCTGTGACAATCACCCCCAGCGCATTGCCACAGAACCCCACAACACAACCACCACAGGCTCGAATTCCTAGCGTGCTAGCTCCCCTAGTCCCTCACCACCGTGGTCGAAAATACATCCCTGATGGCCCTGCACTCGAGTTCCTTGCAGCTCATAATAGGATCCGCGCACAGTATGGTGAACCGTCATTGAAATGGAGCAGACGCCTTGCAAGGTATGCGCATCGTCATGGCAGGACTCTCACAATCAACTGCACCGGCATCCACTCTTATGGTCCGTATGGGGAGAACCTCTTCTGGGCCACCAGGAAGTACTGGGCGCCTGCGAGGATCGTCGACGACTGGGCCAGCGAGGCCAAAGATTATGATGCCAAGACTTTGAACTGTACCGCAGGGCCACGTGAATGTGGCCATTTTACGCAGATTGTTTGGTTTGATACTCAACGGGTCGGGTGCCAGGTCTTGCCTTGTCTTGGGCAAGGAGTGATTGGTATCTGCAACTATGAACCTCGTGGGAATTATGTGAATCGTAGCCCATTTGTCAGCATGTTCGAGAATACCCAATCTGCTGGAATTGTGAATAAGATACTTAGGAAACCACAACCGGCAATGAAGGCCAGTGGTGTTCCAACAACACCGGCAACACCGCACCTGGGTGCCTCTCCAGCTATAGCAGTGATTGCGCGTCTGCATCATGCTCTTGGCTCTAAAGCATTTGGAACTCCGCCGGCCAATTGATTTTATGGGCAAATATAAGCACACCTGATCAATTCCGTCTGCTAAGAATATCGTTCTGTCTATCCATGATCATTAATAGTTTTAGCTGAGTTCTTAGGTTGTAATTGTTCTTGCTGAACCATGTGTGCCTTTTGAGACAATTCTTATACGTTTACTATATAATGGTTTTTGATATGCTGTGAAATTATAATGCATATGATACAATTTTCAATCATCACATTTATCTCAACATTGAAAAAAACACACCCTTGACTCATCCGATCCCCGATTCCAGCCATATGCAGGGAAATCGTCTTAATCCGCAGAGAACACCTTCGTTTCCAGCTGATAAGCCTTGGTGAAGAAGTTAGGCCAGCACAAGTAAGTCGATGTGATGCTGCTAACTGTGGATGCTCCTATCTGCATGTTCATCACGATGATCTGCAGCTGAATGGCTTCTACAGGGGACGCGCCTCCCATTATGAGTCCTGTCATTGCACCAGGAAGCGAGATCAGACCCACCGTCTTGGCATTGTCTAGCACCGGTGAGAGGGCGATCACCAAGGATCTCTTCACCTGCTGGAGTGTCGCTTGCCTAGGGGTTGCCCCTAATGCCAGAGCCGTCTCCACCTACAAGATATGAGACATCAATATTCCGTGTTATCGAATTGTGCATGATGGGAGCTAAGATTTCTATGATAGTATTGATAGCATACCAGGCTTATCTGAACCTTGACATCATCTCGGAGTCTCTTCATCGTGACTCCGGTTACTGTCATTGCATTCCCGACCATCATGCCTGCGACTGGGATAATGTAGCGCGGTGTGAAGGGGAAGACATTCAGTAGAACCAACACCGCCATGGTCACTGATGTTCCGGCTAGGATGGAAGCGCCTGCTACGTACTTCCCCCGTGGTACATGCTTAGCACGCTGGCCGGCGGTGTATCCAGCAATTGTCACCTGCAAAATATAGTCGAGGTATCCAATGAGCTGATTTTCTCAGGTACTGATTTCACCTTGCTTGCTTTTTACGTGTTCACTTCTTTAGACACTATCAATGTCTTGAGATCCGACGTCATTCGAGAAAATCCTAAACAAAGCATCACTTCTGTTTATGATCATTTTCTGCTATCGGTGATCATCGTGGATCAGTGCATTGTCCACGTATTGACACGATTATATTTTTCCTATTAACTCTAATCTTTGAACTTATCATAATGGATATTAGTTGCTCACTTGATCTTGTCTGCTGACTCAACCAAAACAGACCACTTTGAAAATGCCGCACTAGTAAGCATTTGATTATCAAAACAAATGACAAATCAACGACAGGAAAGGTGGCATATCATTAAGTGGGGTAGGCAAATTATACGAGCCTAATTAAATGGATTATAAAACTAAGAAGATTCACAAGTGACCGATTACAGATTTTCCACTCAGATAACAAACCGTCCTAATCAATTGTTTAACTTATAAAAATAACTATTGATCGATTTTACATCTCATTCTTTGAGTCAAAGCATTCAGATTAGATGTTCTATTATAGAGTATATATATAAAAAATATGTAAATCAGAAAAATAAAGATATGATGTTGAAAAAATATGTTAAAATATGTGTAGAAACTGTAAAATGAAAAATAATATATAGTAAATTTATAAATGTAGAGTATTATTGTAAGACTGTTATAATTTTTATAGATAAAATAAAAAATAATGGGATGTAATGTAGAATATTGAACGATAAAAAACTGAAATTTTTTTTTTATATATATCTAATGTGAATGATCTTGTATAGCATTTCAAGATGCCACCCTCGTCTAGAAATTACCATCGACAACTAATATCCCGAACATTATGTATCGTACACTGTGAAACCTTATTAACTTTTCGGGTTAACGACAAAATATCCTAGGATTTCCCATGATTAATATTGGGTTATTTGTGAATAACCTTGAGAAGTTGTACATTACATTGCAATGTTGTACCATTATTGAATTATTCGATACGTATTTTGAGAAGTTTTGTTATTGATCTTAATGACATAAGAAAGTTACGTCATTGGCTCAAGATTATAATACATAACTTAAATTATTATTAGTGTTTCACGATAATTTTATATAAAACGATGTTTGATCGTCCTGCGAACGATTCGTAAAGTGAATAATTTTATTATATTTATTCCGTTCCAAAATAATTGTAAACTTTCACTTTTTATACTAACACGTATTTTGAGGATTTCGTTTTACTTTTTAACTACGTTAGAAAATGATACCACTGACGTCAGATTATAATATATAACTTAAATTATCATTAATGTTTCATAATAATTTTTTAAAAAATGATGATTGATCGTCTCATGAAGTGAATCAAACTTCGCATCGATAAATACGTAGAATCTAACTTGTTATAATTGTCTTTAATCGGAAAAAATATTTATTTAAGATAAAATTATAATTTAAATACAACGAAGATAGAAAAATTATCTGTGACTTAATCAACCTGGGTTGGTCTAGTGGTGTTCGACTCAACCTTCTTCTTGAAGGTCTTGGGTTCGAATCCCACTAGCCTCAAAATCCGTTTTTGACTTCGATCAAAACTTTACCCGATGCTGATGGGGAACGTCTTATCAGTGTTCGGGGAATTAATCGTGAGTCCTGTCCATATCACAGGAAGTTTCCTGGAATTTTCTCAATCTGATTTTTGGTCACATTTGCCCCCAACAAGTACAAACTGTACTTGAATAACAACAAGAAGGTCATTTAGGTTAGGAGTCCCCACGACACGATCCCCACTATATCTAATTTTGAGTACATTGCAGTTTTCCCTCAATGTTATCGATCTTTATAACAATAAATAGAACAAAATTGAATATTTTCTTAGTTTCAAATATTTGTTTATTTATATCATTTTAAAATATATATAATATATTGTATTTAATAATTTGTTATAATAAACCTCATAATTATTAAAAAAAATATTATAAATCTAATACGTTGTTTATATTATAAAATGGAAGGGGTATTTATTTCATCCTGTGAAGTTCATTATTGGGTGTACTTGCGTGATTTATCGATTTTAAGGTTGATGGGATTCAAACTTAAGACCAACCAAGTTGGTTTGAATGGTTGTTTTCTGTTGCTGAAAATATCGAAAACAAAAGCCTTAAGTAAAAGAACAGGACGCCCGCGAGCAGATACCAACGGGTGAAGGGTAAACATAAGCGAAGGACTAACGATTGCGATCTCGAGTCCCATGCCCAAGAAAACCAAGAGCATATCTATGACGAAAAGATGAAAATTATAGAATAGTTTGTTATTTTGAATTATGTGACTGTGACGAAAACAGAAAATAGAAAAACAGTTCTGATATACATACCATGAAGAGATAAGCGAGGATGATCCAGCCAGAATTCTGCTGATTGAAGATGAACTGAAGAACAAACCCGATCGCAGACAACTGCAAAAACGCCCTGAGGATAGAATACATCATCTCCCACTCCAACCCGAGCTTCTGCATCCTAGACAACACGATGGCCATCAAAACCACCGCAAGGGCCGCCACCGGCTTCAGCATTCCCTTCAAGAACTCCACTAGCCATGCCGTGTCCATATTTAGCAAGATTATAATATTCACAGGTTCATATGTTTTCGTGACGGATTAGAATAGATCAGGATCGACTATTCCGATATAAAAGAGAAAACTAGGGACGGTTATAATGGTTTGGTGTTCATGTGGGTGTGTTTTTATATATTGAGGTTGGGAGTGTGCCTTCCCCATATGGAGACATTTTGTGTGCAAGAGAGATTATTGTTGTTACCTGTGGAGAACGATCTGAGAAAATGAGATGAATATGAAAGTTTCTTTTTAGGCTATATAAAGAGAGGGTGAGGTGTTGTGGTTTGGTGTGAGAGGGAGGATGGGGCGAAACATTCTGTTTCTTTTTTCTTTATTTTTTTAATTAATGTGAGAAAGGGAATCTAAAAAATAAAGAGGAAAAAAGCCAATCTTTGAAGAAGGAAATTGAAACTATAACGTCAATAATATGTTACTATACATCTGTAAGAAATTTTTACTACCAGTCCGAATCCATGATAGAATTAGTTGCTTTTAGTCTGATCATTTATGAGATTGCGATAAAAATTCATACCCCTTTGGTCCTACAAAAATTATTACGTTTACAATTTCCCAAGAAAAAAGAAGTTTATATTATCATTGAAATTTAAGTAAAAAAGTTTATAATCAAAATCACAACTTAGAAATTTTATGAAAAATATATTTTATGCAAAATATATATAAATATATTGTGTATATAATTATAAAAATTAAATATTATTTACATATATAAACTCGAGACATAAATAATCTTTTAATCGAGTCGACTTATGAGTTTATAAATGAACCAATTCGTGAACCTATCAAGCAGAGTCATTATAGCTCAAACTTGGTTCATTTAATTTTACGAACTTAAAATTAGCTCAAGCTTGGTTTTTGAGCTTAATGAACGATACTCGAGCAGAATCAAACAGGTTTGCCAACCGATTTGCCAATCGATTTGATTCATTTGCAGTCTTAGTTATAATACTTGAGGCTAATGTAGAGTTGCCATAAGTAACTTCGAAGTGTTTTTAGTCGTTAGATTTACTAGATTTGAAATTTATAAGATTTTTCTAATTTTTGAATTACTCCATTTTTTTTTGAATTTGTGTATGTAAAACCCTGCTAGAGTCGCTTGTTTGTAATTACTGAATCAGTCTTTTTTTTTTATCGTTATATAAAAGTACATAACTCAAGCATGTTGATCAAATTGTTATTTTTTTATCCCAAATAAATTATGATGATACGTATTTCGACATGTTTCGTTCTTATTCTTAATGATATAAGTAAAACCTCAAACCGGTTCAAGATTAAAATTTGCAATTTAATCTATCATTAATATTGCATAATAATTTCATAAAAAATAACATTTAATTATATTAAATTAAATCTTAAAATATATATTATCATAATTTTTTTAAGACGAATATTTTGTATAGCACGGCGCGAGTAATATGATCCAGATGCAAATGGTGGAGCAAGGTTTTGAATGGCGATGGGTCATACAGTATATCCCACCCGCCAATCTTAAATGGGAAGTGTTAATCGTACCCTAAATTCACCCCTTATTGTCCCATCCTTTTTTCTTTT
>JAOVYX010015641.1:0-27157 GCA_035668315.1 Drosera spatulata | reverse complement strand
AAAAACATGCAACGAACCTGGAAAGCAAGCCATTTCTTCTCAATGAGGCTAAGAAAAGGCCGGGTACTAAGCCGATCATGGAGATTGTTGAAGAAGTATTGCCTCAGTACATACGCCGCCTTGTCCGTTGCTAGCCATAACTAGACACAACCCAATTCAATTCAATGAATATCACCAATCCCCACAAAAAAAAAATTAAAAAAAAATCACACAACAAAAACTACAACCCAATTCATGTCCATTAAAATCACCGCTCCTAACGAATCCATACACCCCAAAACCCCAGCAAAGAAACCCAACCCAATTCAGTTCCATTAAAATCACCAATGCCCAACAAATTCACACAATCCAATTCAATCCATCCAACAAACACACCAAACCCAGCAAAATCCCACACTCAAACCCCCAAACAAATCACAACCCAATTCAATTCCATCAAAATCCCCAAACACCACCCCCCAAAAAACCCTAATCACTCAATCAAAATCCATTGGCGATCCTGACAAACCTGAAAGGGCCAAACGTGAGGATCCTGTATCGATCTAAACACCTCCAAAATCCTCTTCAGCCGACACCCATACTCATTAAAATCAATCGGGTCTCCTCGCCTGAAATACACCTTGACGAGCACGAGCCCTTCATCGTGCTTACAGATGATGGATTTGAAGAATCTGCCGCGGCCGATCACCTCTTTGAGGACGAGATTGAACGAAGAGGGGAGATCGTGGAGATAGTATTCCGTCGCCGATGCCTGCGTTGTTCGTGCGATCTTGTTCCCCATCGTCGGATTCCGGCGATGGCGGCGGCGTGGTGGTGGTGAGATTACTTGCTTTGGGGATTTGGGGTTTTTGTGTAAGCGTTCATGTTTGTGTTTTGAGATCTTTGGAGTTCAAAGTTGAGTGAAGTTGTTTCTATGATATCTTGTCGACAGATCTATTCATGTTCTGGTTTAACGAGGTTTTCATGTCAGTGATACGTAGAGACTTAAAATTTACGCGATTAGATCTTTTGGTTTATAATCGCAATTTTTTTATGATATTGTATCAGAGTATTTTATTTATGTACGCGTGAGAAAGATTTTGATATTTATTTAATTATCAATATCATTTAATCATGTGTAGATTTATATTTTCATAACGAATGATATAGGCTTGATATCAATATATTAGTATATATTATTAATTCAGACATGCATCTCATGATATGTCATAAAAGGATTCATGATAATTTCAACATCAATGCATTTAACTATCGACATCATTAAACAATAATTATGAAAAAAAAAAACTTTATATTTTCTCCTATTTTACTTTGTATTTAGTATTTAACTTTTATATATTTCAGGTCACATTACTTGAGATCATCGATCTTTATGTACAAATATACAGGCTTATGCATTATTATTATACTCCCTTCGTCTCATAAATGATGCAATATATATGTATTTTGTATTATTCTTTACGTATGGATACAAGTCTCGTTTTCATATCAAATCACGTCTGATCGTCCGGCAACATGTATCAAGTTGAAGTACGTAATTTATACCACCATGAATGTTTCACGATAAATTTACAAAAAAAAATTACGTTTGAACGTTGTTGCACACGTGTCAAACTTTACATCGACATGCGTGCCAAGTCAATCCATTATATCCTTTTCGAAATGAAATGAGTATAATTTTAGAGTCGGGCTACATGTTATGCAACAATGATGATTTCACATTATAACATTTAATTCTTAATTTTAAAGTTATGGATAAAAAAAGATCAACTTTTCGCATTACATCATTTAAACCTTCGTTAAAAAAAATAAAATATCATTCGTCTATTGATAATTTGACAGTTGATTGGATAAAAATATCATTCGTGTTGTGCTAAAAGTTATCAATATCTTTATTCTAACATGGAAATTTTTGATAACAAGATTAAATATAAAAATATCATGGATGATTGAAAATGCATTAAATATTATAGATAAAATTAAAATAATTTCAGAAAAATTTAAACACGATGTAATACGTTGTCAACAAAATATTGATAATATTAAGATAAACATTTCTAATAAACAATCAATAATTAGTCATTGATATGATTAAAATATTTTTCGCGGATTACACAGTGACACACTAGTTATCATTCAATTTGACCCTTGTTAGTTTCATAAAAACAATCCATAGCTTGGTTTAATGTAGTGAATAGCATGGACACAAAAGGTTGCATTAGAATGTAGTTGTAAACAATTTTTTTTTTCATGTCAATAAAATCGGGCTTAAACATAAAAAACCAAATCCAAAATGCTATAGCCCATCTTCTATGAAATTGTATTACATCACTCTATTTTACTCCCTGTTTTCACCTTTTTATTAAATCTCATAAAAAATTATCCGGAGCTACCATTTGACAAACAAAATTACAGATAAATATCATCCTTAGCATGACCAATATAGATTTTGAGACTAGTGAGATTCAAACCCAAGACTTTCAAGAAGAAGATTGAGTCGAACACCACTACACTAACCCAGGTTGGTTGACTCAACCATATTATTGATCTTCTCATTTAACAAGAAAAATCCATACGACTAGTTGTAACGTCCCGTCTTCAATGTTAGATGACCCGTGAATGTTATGTCGTCACGGATCAAATCCGTGATAATATCAAATAAACCAAGTGGGTTTAGAGATATGAAAATCAAAGAATTATAACCACTAGTTACATTAATAGCTTATAATTTCGAATAACTATTTAAGTTATAACATTTATACAAAAAATAGTATAGATCAAATGTTATATTTGACAAAATAGAAGTCTGATCTGATATGATAGCCAAAAACATGTGAGTCTATCTATATGAATGTAAACTCGCACTATGACTCTCCAGGAGCAGTTGAGGACATACCTGCAAATGAAATACATAACCGTGAAAAAAAGAATCTCAACAACCTAAGATGTATCAATTTCATTTATAGGGGCTTTCACTAACGGGTATAACAACCGTCGAAAGTCTCTGAAAACGTTTTGATAATATAATAGAAAGATATAAGTGCCATACCAAATAATATCGTTTTAATATGTTTTATACGACTTCGTATCGTTTTTAAGAGTCTTTCCTTTGCATTTGCTTATGGTTCATGACTTAACTAGAAAAACAAATTTTAAGGATACAACCGACTCAAGTATAGAGATAGAATCCAATTGTCAGTCGAACTACCCATAAGATAAAATTTTCGTACCTGCATATTTCGTGTGTCGCCTAACACCTTTTGTGCACTTTCAATGAGACACTGGATGCGGATATTGAGATAATTTGAACCTTCCTGTAGAGAATAACCCGTGACCCTATCATAACGACGTTGAAATCGCTGCATGCATGTGAAAAGGATGGGAATGATGCCCACCGCTCCCTAATTAATTTTTTTACCCGTGACGATGACTCAAAAGATAAACACTAAAGTTCACTGACTCAAATCAAAGCCACCGAGGCTATTCAAAAAGTAACAACTAATCTCTATGGATCCAAGAAAGGACGTCCAGATTGATCTTCACAGTTTAAGAACACAATGTGTATTATTTGGTTCACTTTTTATTAATTCACATCTCATAAATAATACAACTAAGACCTACATCCCCGTATCCTTTTTATTTAAGGATTTAAGGATCGTTTTCATTTATTTTTTCAAAAGAATGTTTATATTACAATGGTACATACTCTACCTCATTTAACCCCGAATATCCAAAATAACTCAATAAACATGAACATCAATCCTCAATCTCGATCCCAATATAAAAACACGATATAATATAATCCCAATCTATTAACATTATCGTTTGTCACCGCGACATAAGGTCATGGACACACATACATTTGTGTATGCATACGCGTATGCACAGCTTAAACCTCAATATACTCCTGCGCACATAACATGGATTGATCCTTGACACTTGCACACATTCATGCCAATCAACATATACAGCCATACCAACATATACACGCACAACATGCTCCCAATACATACCAAGTCATCACAGGGACACCAAGTCACACACACAGGGAAAACAAATCGCACGCGCACACATCGGGTCGAGGTTAGGTTATCTTGGTTGATGATCAAACCCTAATGCACACGCACACGAGAAAAAGGAAGCTGATCACGCCGTCGTCCTGCTGCTTGTGCTTCGTTCTTGGCGTGGATGATCTCCTTCCTGCAACTGTGGTGGCGATGACAGTGATGATGATGAAGGGCTCCGGAGATGATGCTAAGGGCGTTTGATGGTGATGGTGGCCAGGAGAAGTTGGTGATGATGGTGGTGAAGATGAGACGATGATACAAGGGGGTTTCGGTGTTAGCGAGGGGGTTTTGGTGGCTTGGTTTGCTTCAGGCGAAGGAAAGGAGAGAAAGGTGATGGTGTGGTTGATGATGAGAATGAGAGGGGAAAGAGATGCATGATGGAATGAAGATGTGGAATGATGAAGATGGGATAGCAGCACGGAGAAGGACGACGGCTACTCAGGGTTGTGTGGGAGGATGTGCCATATTAGGAAGTATCTCATTTTTTCCGGTTATGTCCAGTTAAATTTATTATTTATTTATTTTTTGAAATATTCTTTTATAGATAATTTTTATGTCGATATAATTGTCTCATAAATAATAATATCATATTCAATTTGTTCATAAAATTTATTGACGTGTTCATTTATAACATTACGACTATTTGCACGTTTATTTAATATGTATTGTTCGTATGTTCTAATTATGGAAAATTTTGAGATATTATACTAGTTCAGTTTAGCTGTGTAGGGGTAAACATCTTTCAAGTTCGAACCTTAGGTTGGACACTCTAGCTTATATCCACTAGCAGGAATATGTGCTTTCTGAATTAGTCCATGTTCATAGGAATTCATTTAGCATGTATCTGGTAGATAACCACTGCAGCAGTTGGTGTTTTCATTGCCTGATTATATCTGGGTTGATATTTGAACAGGGAATCTAGGGTGAGATGATATTTGGTGGGACTGCTGCAGACCTTAATATTGTCGGTCATAGAAGCACGATGCGATTGGGACAGAGGTAAACAACTGCCAGATGCTTATGCTTTCATCAACATGTTCGCTTTATGTTCCTATGTAAACTCTTGGATTTATCCTACAGGCGGATAAAGCGATCAAACATGTCCAGAAATGGTCAAAGACAGGGATTGACGACGAAATATAAACAATGCGTAAACACTCTTTCTTCAATGCATCTCTAGTGCTGTTTAGGTGTAATGCGTGTGGAAGGAGTACGAAGAGGCTTGTGAATCGATTAGAGTATGAACGGAAAAACTAAGTACGTCGGCGATGTAGTGGTGGTGGATGGCGGCGGCAGTGGAGTGGATTTTCTTTCTGAAAATATAATGTAGTATAATAATAGGTCTTTGAAAAAGGCTATCATGTTCATAATATGACTTTCTCTATTCATAGTTCATCTATTTTTCACAATACATTATATGCAATGTTTAAATATAAAAAAATTTGGAGTTCAGAATACATCAAAAAATTATAATACGTCTGATTTTATTACAGTATGTCTTCTTCATTCTCATTATTGTTTCTTTTTTTTATTTCATTTTTTTTTACAGTACATGCTTGCATGGCGTTTTTCTCGATAAGAATTAACGACAAAGAAAGACGATAATGATTGTGAATGAGAATGTCAGCCTGTGGAAATTAGTAGGTCAGCCTCTTATAAATCAGTACGTTAACCTCATCAATCAGTACGTCATTCAATATCGAGGTGACGACATGACGATGTATCATGATGGTGGCGTCATCTTAGAAAAGTCAATATTAGATTTCAAAATAATTAATTTTACGAATTTAAATTTTGGATGTAATTTTTATATTTGGGAAAAGAGATCGATCAATTGTACTTGATTGTAGGGTACTTGATGAGAATAAAATTATAATGAGGTAATTTTATGTAATTAAAATAACTAGGATACTTATCAAGAATTCTCTCTAAATCTTAAAATACTTATCAAGAATTCTCTCTAAATCTTAAAATACTTATCAAGAATTCTCTCTAAATCTTAAAATTTCAAACATTCTCTATGTGGTATAAAAATAATTATACTTAAAAATAATTATTTTAAAGGGCTTGATGAATTTGTGATTAGCCACAAATATGATTTGAAAATTAACCATTGATATTGAAAGTTTATTTTTTTACCTTAAATAAAATGAGAGAATGAATTTTTAATCTCAATCCTGATCTTCACATTCAAAAGTCTAATCTATTTATATATATAATGTTTCATTTGGATTTTTTGATATCAAAACTTAGTACCAAGTTTGATTGATCTTATATTTAATACATAATCAACACATAATGACTAATTAATTGTTCATAATCACAACCTGACAATATACATTCACCATGAGAAATAATTCAAGCGACCAACTCTTTTATAATGTATCTTTAATAAAATAAATCATATAATAGATAAACGAATACGTAAAACTTATGAAAGATCTAGCATAGAAACTTGAAATAATAGTTATCTGAAAATAAAATAGATTAAGAAAATAATAGACTTAACAATAAAAATTATAAAATATTTATTAAATTTTTTTACAAGTAATTATTTAAATTTTTTTAATATCATTCAACTTTTATTATTATATTTAAATCAGATTTAGAACTTATCACTAATAAACTTATTTGTTATAGATTAAATTTATATAAAAATAATGTTTGATTTGTTTTTCATATCCAACAAAATTTATCTGATCAATCCTCTCCACTATTGCGATTATTGTAGGTAGAAGGGGCTAAAAAAGGAAACGTTGGTCTTGGATTCGACTCAATCTTCTTTTTGAAGGTCTTGTGTTCGAATTCCATTATCCTCAAAATTCATGTTGGTTATGTCCGTTGACTTTGGTCAAAAATTTATCCCATGTTGATGGGGGACGTTTTGTCAGTGTCCGGAGGAGTAATCGAGATGGACGCGAGCTGGTTCCGACATCGTAAAAAAAAAAAAGGAAAAGTTTTGGGAAAGTTACCGTTGCCAAGGGCAGCAGCATGTAGCATGAAATTTATCCATCCATGACAGGACAAAGATATGAGTTGAAAAGCCCAACGAGACACCACTAACTGCTGGATGTGGGGCCAGGCCAACAACCACGCATACAAACATGCCCCCCAGAATCATACGACCAGCTCTGGAATCGAGACGCTGGATCAAAAACCGGAATTGATAGTAAAATTTCAATTCCGGTGCTCCAACGGCACACTGCCCTGCCCGGCCCGGGCCTCTTTCTAGTTTCTTGCACACATACAAGAAAGAAGAAGCAAACAAAGCAAAATTATACTGTCCTGCGCCGCGGCTTCCTGTTCTGTTCTGTGTTGCATTTTGGTGAATTTTTCATCTCTCTGTCTCTGTTAACAATAGCAGCTTGCGCCGACAGCGAAGGCGAGTGAGTGTGACAACAATAAAGGAGCGAAGAAGAGTTGACGAGTAGGTGTTGTTGGCTTGAGAGAAATCGAGGAGTGATTTTGCGGCCTGACCGGGCAATGGCGGCGAGGCGGGTGTGTCGGCGCTGCTCCCCACATGCTGCTGCTGTTGTTGCTTTGCTAGCTGTTCTTCATCTTCTTCTGGGTTGGTTCTCTCATCCTATTTTATCTGTTTATAATGTTCCGAAGTATTCCAATTATTGTGTGTGCGGTATGTTTCCTCCTGTTGATTGGGATAAATCATTCTAGTGGACAAACAAATAATGATGATGTTGTAGTACTCTTGTAGCGCCTGGAAAACTGCATCAAGTGACAGGCTTGTATGATGGTTTATGTAATGTTAGGGTCGTCGTCGTCGTCGTCTGGAAACTCTCTCGTAGGTTCGAGGATTTTTTGGCAATGGATTCCCTGAATCGACTTCGGGAGAGATTTCGTACTATCTAGGTAGACGGTAGTCGGCACTTATGATGTAAATGGCTACACTAAGGAAGTGTACTCGAGGTCTGAACGTCTTAGGATTGTGTTAAGATGGGATGAGAAGACGGTGCTATCGACGATGATCTTTCGTAGCAAAATTCATCCCTAACCCTACACCCGTCACCTATAGGAAAATCGAATACAAGCTTTGCACCAAAGTAATCTGCAATCTCATTGTAGTTAATTTTACCTATACTTCTCGACATTATTTGACAGATCTCTCCGAAGGAAGCACCATTGGAGTCTGCTACGGGCGAAATGCTGACGACCTCCCAACTCCTGACAAAGTTGCCAAACTAGTCCAGCAGCACAACATCAAGTATGTGAGGATCTATGATGCCAACATCGATGTCCTGAAGGCTTTTGCGAATACTGGAGTGGAGCTGATGATAGGGGTCACAAACTCAGATTTGCTGCCATTCTCTCAGTTCCAAACCAACGCCGATACATGGTTGAAGAATAACATCCTTCCGTATTATCCGGCCACGAAAATCACTTACATAACTGTTGGTGCTGAGGTCACTGAGGCCCCGGGCAATGTCTCTGCTCTAGTCGTGCCTGCGATGCAGAATATCTTCACTTCGCTGAAGAAAGCTGGTTTGCAAAAGAAGATCAAGGTGTCCACTACCCATTCTCTCGGGATTTTGTCTCGGTCATTTCCGCCCTCGGCGGGGGCCTTTAATAGTAGCTTTGCATCCTTTCTCAAGCCTCTGCTGGAGTTCCTTGCTGATAACCAGTCGCCGTTTATGATAGATATTTATCCTTATTATGCTTATAGAGATTCCGCTAACAATGTGTCCCTAGACTACGCATTGTTTCAGTCGTCCTCTGAAGTAGTGGATCCAAACACTGGATTGCTCTATATGAATATGTTTGATGCCCAAATAGATGCCCTTTATTTCGCACTGACGGCGCTGAATTTCAGAACCATCAAAGTTATGGTTACTGAAACTGGGTGGCCCTCAAAAGGTGCAGCCAAGGAGACAGCCGCTACTCCTGATAATGCTGAGACGTACAATACTAATCTGATTCGCCACACGATCAATGATACCGGGACACCTGCAAAACCTGGAGAGGAGCTTGATGTCTATATCTTCTCATTGTTCAACGAGAACAGGAAACCTGGAATGGATTCTGAGAGAAACTGGGGACTATTTTACCCGGATGAAACAAGTGTGTATAACTTGGATTTCACTGGGACAACTATTGTTGCCCCAAACACCGGAACAAATTCTACAAACTCCAGCGGAGCGACGACGTGGTGCATTGCTTCTTCTACTGCTTCGCAGTTGGATTTGCAGAGCGCTCTGGACTGGGTGTGTGGTCAGGGAAATGTAGACTGCACTGAAATACAGCCCAGTCAGCCTTGTTATCAGCCAGACACGCTGATTTCGCATGCATCATTTGCGTTCAACAGTTACTACCAGCAGAATGGAGCGACTGATATCGCTTGTGGTTTTGGAGGAAGTGGCATCAAGGTCACCAAGAACCCTAGTAAGCTTCACTCTTACTTGTACTTTCTTTTCGGTATGCATCAAAACTTCTGATGTCCGTGGTTGTCAAATTCTTTTCAGTAATTGACGTATGTATATGCAATCATAGACGCAAGGTTTTGTGGTGCTGATCATGCATATTCTTTTCTTGCAGGCTATGATAACTGCATATATGCGACTGCCGCGTAAGTTTCACAACTTATCTTTATCTATTTGTCTCCCTTCTTTCCTCACCATGCTTCCAAAATATGCTGAAATGCAAGTTCTTGCTACTGTGATGCAGGACAATCAACACAACTAGGAACAATGTGACCGCTGCTACTGTTGCTTCTTCCTCGCCCAACATCGTTTTTGCTGCATGCATTCCTCAGTTCTCGCTGATCTCTTTCCTGCTTTCCTATGTTCTGATGCTTTGGTGATAGACCCAGCACCCTCGATCTCTAGCACGAAGTACTCCACCATTGATTCCGCCAAAAACTAGGATTGCTCCTATTTGTCATTGTATTTTTTGAAGATGTGAATGGTTAGTTGTTAGATGTCAGCGTTTCAGGGTAGATCAATGGACTCTCCTTGTAGAACGTCATGTAGTCGGCTATTTTATATGAGGGTTGCTGTTTTTGTGGTTTCGGCAGCATTTGAAGAGGCAACCCCAAATTTATTCCATGTAATCGCTATTAGTGTAATTACTAATTGTCTGTGTACAATTCTACTCAATTATGCATCTTCAATGGCGGTATGGAACGTGGAGATTTCTCCCTGCTGTTTGAAGCTAGTTGAAAATCAACGGCGAAAAAAAAAGCTGGATGGTTCCTGTGCGCATCAGCTGCTTTTTTATCAGCTGGACTTGAGATTGTACTTCACTAGTTGATCCATCTCCTTCAAGCTGTCGTTGTGTTTTCCTCTTTAGCTTCAGCTAAAGAGTTTCGCCTTGCTCATGAATGAGAAAAGGTGGAAGGATTCTTTGCAATGAAAAAGGTAGAAGAATCTATATCCAGCTAGAAAGATAAGGGCTTGAAAGAATGAGATTCTCGACTGAGACATTGTGTAAGACACTTTGTCCACAAGATAAACAAGCATCAGATGAAAGGGAAAGGCGACGTAAATCAAGAAATATACAAGCTCCCTGGTATATACCAATCAAATAGGCATCATATACGAGAACAAGAATCGATATATGAGACGCGACAACTCAAACACAACTTTCAAGCGCCAAACACTTCCACACACAATAATTGGAGGAGTAATACTCAAATTGCAAATCATTCAAATAGTTTCCAAGTGAACTGCAAGCTTTTAGTAGTACCACACATGGTCATGACTTGCTAGCCAGCAATACGTAACAACTAAAGACCCTGCTCGATGAGATAATCACCAAGCCTTTCGACAACCATATTGCACTGCCCTGGAGTCATAGGCTCGGCATAGATTCCAATTATCAGCGCCAGATTGGTCTTCTTGATCGTGACCCCTCCAGCTCCCTGCATTGATGATTGCATAGAAGACCCATTGGCATCAGTTGATATGCATTCAGGATATCTAAAAGATATCTCATTTTCCAAATTGAACAGGGAGGCATGATGCCAATGGACAGAAACTCAATATAGATTGGCCACATAATCTTCCCTGATGAAATACCAAATCCTAATGAGATCTTTACTCAAACTCAAAAGGCTCATGTCACGCCAACCCGTAAAAATTAAATAAAAAAAAGGAGGGACGGAGGGAGAGTAAGTCAGTTGTTTGTCAATGAAATACAATGCCCTCTCTTCAGTAAGGATATGATATGCGATTCCAGGGAGTGCATTGGCAGTTATATGGCTTTTCTTGCAATACGAACATTATTTAAATAATTGTCGTTCTGGTAATACCATAATGAACATGTAATTTTTGTTTTTCTTCTAAACGAAAACTATATCTAGATCTTTTTCTGAAACCCGATTTCTTTCTACGATAACTTTCAACCAAGGCAAGACAAAATAGAGAGAGAGAGAGAGAGAGAGAGAGAGAGAGAGAGAGAGAGAGAGAGAGAGAGAGAGAGGCCAGCAACAGCTTTTGCAGGGCATAACTCAAGAAGTATCTAAGGTAATGGTGTTAGTATTAATGGATACCAGCTAATGGATTTTGGGAACCTGAGGGCTTACTAGTACTGATGAACGTGCTCAAGGGTTAATGCCAATACGGGGAACTATTTCGAGCATGTTACAGTTAATTCGATAAAGACGAATGAAAGAGAGCAATCTCTTATTTTAATTATAGCAATCCTTATTTACAGAGTACTCAGGACATGGATTGATAATTTGAAAGCGTGAATGAATGTTCGATCTCTCACCTTTTTGCCTCGAATAACAGCACCAGGCTCGCCCTGGATAACCATGTATTTAGTGCTCCCAAGGTATAATCCAGTTGGTGCAAGTGTTCCAGGTTCATCAAAATCGCTCATGATGCCAGATACCTCCTCGGGTTTCAACTGCAGTTTATGTCCATGAAAATCAGTCAGTTCCGGCTGAACAGGAGCACAAAAATGACAACCAAAGCAAGAGGCATAGCATAAAGCTTGATCCAGTTCTTGAAGAACATTATCAAGGGCTATAATATGCAAAATTCGAAACACAGGGATAGCGCAGTGTTCAGATGCCAAGTACCACAGCACCACAAATTAACACGAGAAAAATCAAAAAAAGACTGCACAAATCAACCAGGATAACAAAGAAGAGCAAGACAAATACAAAAGGTCCAGTGGAAGCAACCTCAATCCCAACAATAGAACTGGAACAACATGCGAGCACCTCCAACAACACACAATAACTCATTTAGATAATGAACTGCAACGAAACTATCAAGGATCTACATCAACAAAGTCCATCATCCCGGACGCAAGGGAATTTCACCCGAAATGGATTCTATAACATAAAATCCATGAAACATGATCACTGTCCCCAAAATTCCGTAAACCCATTAGTCCAAATCACACCTTGCAGCACTCCGAGGATCGGCCGCAACATCTGACAGTTACCCACCAACGACTTCCCCAATCCCATTCCACACATCACCCACTTCACCTCCCTCGCCATAGCACCGGTCCTGTGCTAATCAGGCCATCATATACACAACCTTGAATCACCACAAAATATTCATGCACAGTATCATAATCAAAAACCAAAACAAACCCACAAAACATATATCAATTTTTCGAACTAGAAAATCATCTTTAAATTAAAACTTTCAAAGAACCCACGAAACCCTTGGAATCAGAAACCCACAAGAAGTCCATAACCCCACCAAGAATCTTGCGTCGAATCCAAATACGAGAATACCCAAATGAGAAAAACCGAAAAGGGACCTCTCACACACCTGAGGAAAAGTATCGCTCTGAGCCCAGACGCTGCCGTCTTGGCCTATGATGGCGGCGGCCGAGAGTAGATTCCCTTCGATCTCCCACATCAGATGTTCATCCACGTACGCTTGCCACGACATCTTCTTCGAAGTCTCCGCGCTAAGTTTTCTTCCTCTTGTGTGCTTTGAATTTCGAAGCAGGGTGTTGATTTGGTGGTGAGTGATGCTGCTGGGAGTATATATCAAGAAAAGAGGGAATGATGTTGCATCGAGATAACGCGTTTATGTGCAGGTTGTAATCTCATTTTCGGAGCTTTAATTAAATTTGATAAATCGTGGCAAGAATCTGTCATCCAGCAAACGACCTCTAAATGTTTCTGTCTTTTGTGGATTATTTTCCTCCGTAGGCATTAGGTAGATATTAGGTTTTGTATGTATCAAAGTCTTATAATTATGTATTTTGTTCAATTGATTCAGTATCATCTTTTTGTTTAATAATAAGATCAATTCGAAAGAAGTCCTAAAAGAATACTTAAATGTTGGAACCTTGTGATGTTAGCACATCCCATGCTTCAGTCGTACGTTACTGTTAACAACAAAGATCTGTAACGTTTATTGATTTATGATGTCTCGAATGAGTATGGATAGCATAACTTTGGCGCTTGGCACAGTGGAATAAAATGCACACAATACATTATTTAGAGCAAGTCTAGTAGCAAGGCATATCCTTGCAAGCCTAAATTAATCCAAAAGCGAACCAGCTCATTTCTATCCTTGATCACAGGGACATCATCTGCATCACGACACAGCTCAAAACACTTGTGCGCTGCGGCTAAATGATGCAGACCAAGGTGGCAGAATAATAGAAGAAAACCAAAATAGAAAGGACATGCTTATATCTCAGATGACAATACTAATTGAAACCATGTGGTATTGTGATGGGCGTGTTTGCCTAGAGGCCTTGCTCGACGAGGTAATCTCCCAGCCTCTCGACGACCATGTTGCATTGCCCTGGAGTAACTGGCTCCCCATAGATTCCAAAAACCAGAGCTTGACCGGTCTTCTTTATAGTTACGCCAGCAGTACCCTGTCCAAACACATGTAATAAAACATTGAAGCTCGGTCAGAGGTTGCGGATCATGAAGACATACATTATGAAAGCATCAGCCATAAAATAATCACGGCCTGTAAGTACAAGCATAACGATTCGTAAGGTGGCCTCGACAGGGGCCTGTTTATTATCCTTCAGCGAGATGACTTTGATCATACTTCAACAGCAACTCTCATAAGGACGACTCAATCCTGACAAAGAACAGATGGGAGCACGAGAGTACCTTCTTTCCACGGATGACAGCACCAGCCTCACCCTGGATAACCATGTACTTGGTGCCTCCAAGGAACAGCCCCGTGGGGGCGAGGCTCCCAGGTTCATTGAAGTCATTAATAATACCAGTGATCTCATCTGGCTTAACCTGCGCAAAAAGAAACAAGACAAGGAACGTGATTTTTTTACATCGAAATACACATTCATTGAGACTATCATCATGGAAGAAGGCTCATCATCGACATGCACAAGTCGAACCATACAAATCAGCTACTGTCACGACCACAACAGACAATCACCAAGACCCAAATGCTTCAGTGCTGCCTTTTGGTCCCTACTACAACAACAGTATAGATAGCATCTGCATTCTCCCATTGTACAAGAGAAATGGAAAATAGACGGCCAATTCAACCAGACTATTATGTCGTGATGTGTCCGTTCATGGCAAACTTGGTAACACAATTTGAGAAAAAAAAAAAGCACCAGATCCATTTCAAATCAATGAATGATATAGATGTTATCTTTAGCGGCCATATTAGGGGCAAATATAATCAAATCATTCAATACAATACAACAATCAGGAAATATGATCGGGCAATCGAGTTCCTTACTAACCTGAGGGAAAGAGGCGCTCTGAGCCCAGACACTGCCGTCATGGCCAATGATGGCCGCAGCGGCAAGATGCTGTCCGCTGCCATCAATGTCGCACAACAAATGCTCGTCCACATATGTTTGCCACGACATTGTCGATTTCTCTAACGATCTCTCTGTCACTGTACAGAAACCCTGTTGGTGATGCTGATGATCTCTTTTATTGATGTCTCGTCTCGTCTATATTATATGGCAAAAGAGAAGGTAGATATAGGAGACGAAGAAGGCGATCCATGAAAAAACCAACATAACGACCTCAAAACGACGCCATTCAAGGAGTGCCACTCACGTTTTTGTCTCCCCCATTTTTTCAGGAGACGTCTCATCATTCATTGCCCGAGTCCAACTCTTCCCCCACCCTTGTTCTCCGTCTTCTTATTCTCTTTTCTATTTTCAAGTTAGCATCACCTAATTATTATGGGAATCACTCCATCAAATTTTCATTCTGATGACTAAAATTAGATGATGTTATCGGATGATAACAACAATTGGCATGATTGTCATTCTTATTAAAAGAGTCCATAGTATAATCATGAGCGAGGGCTTTGAGCAGAAGATGAGTGCACTCCTTCCCTCGAAGGGCTCGTATCACCGCCAGAAATTGGATATATACTGAGTCATCACAAAGGCTAAACAGGAGATCATAGAGAACATCTTAAGATAACTCACACATACGTTCCAGAGCTGCTGAGGGATGTGGAGCTTCATGTGACATAAATCAAAACATACACTAATGTGTCATGACCCTCTTGCTATGAAGCCTATGATGGCATTTCGCGATTGTACTCAAGAAAGATAAACTTTCAAGCTCATATCATTTCCAGCAAAAGGATCCTCGATTCAGGAAAACTTTCTCAATGTGCCAATGTATAATAGCGAAGAGCCGAAAATACAAAAGTCAAAACAGTTCTAAACCAAGGTAGCATACAGGCAATACCAGCGAACGCTAACAACGTCATCTTTCCTACAACTCCGTGTGGCAAATATAAGTCTACTGTAAACCTGATAATCAATTGTGACAGGTATCTGAACATAGCGAAACTCAGTATTCCTACGGAGAGAAAGCATCAAGCTACACAACAATGGACTTCAGATCGCCGAGTAAAGCCAGACCAGCTACCACACACATCATCAGCATTTCAGTCAGTGAGCCTACGACCTCTCCCAGTGAATGGACCCGTAGTTCTCTGTGGTTGAGCACGAGCAGCTGCAGGAGCTGCCACTCGGGCTCCAATCCTCCACCTGGCGACTATTTTATGTCTATGCGAAAACAAGTCAAGGTAACTTCTTTCAGCCATTCAGCAGCTTTATTAAAAAGCATAGGTAGCAGCAATTATACAAATAAATATGTGTCGACAAATGAAATAACAGTGAAAGAAACCAGTATTCAGTGTCATGTAAGAACTTGAAATAACGCTTTGAACTTGAACCCCAGAAACAGACTTTTATGCTCCTAGGAAGAGTCAAGGAACAGTGGAAAGGAGAAGAGGAAGATTTAACTAAGCAAGAAGACACAAGCTAACCAAGACAGCAGCATGCCAAGACCACACATGATTTCTAACAAAGAAAACCAGAAACTTAAACTTCATGAAATAAGAATCAAACGAGGAGAACAACCAGATCGATAAAAAGATCGTTCAAAAGTTCTTCAGACTCAGAGTCCTGTTTATAAACTCAGACCGTTTACTGAGAAAAAAATCTGAACAGTTCGTAATCCGCTGTTCGTTCACGTGTTAAAAGATACAAAACAGCTTAAACAATGAATGTTTTTTTACTACCCTGAACGGGGCTAAGATGTTAAGCACGTCATCAAACTACTGATTAAACCATAAATTGACTTAAGAAACCCTTAAAGAATGCCAACATAGACTCAAGCTAAAAGATTTCAAACGTTAAACCAGAAAAGAATGAAGATGGAGAAAATCAATATGTTGATGTAATCATGCAAGACGATAGATCAGCAGTTAAGGATACACCCAGTTTGGAGTCTTCAGAATATTCTTTCCTCCGGCAAGGGGGTGCAGCACAGTCAGAAAGTAATATATATGCCCCGTTACGATTCCCAACAGAATAGGCAAAAGAGGTGAACCAAATATAACATCTAAACCAAGCATCATCCATGGCAGGTAAAACCCCTGCATGCAAATCAGATTGAAGTTTAATAAGGATATTATTGCACTTAAAGATGATAGGTGGTGAAGGGGACAAAATGCGAAAGATCTGTAAGAGACACATGCCTTCAAGGTGAAGAGGCCATATATGTTGATTTGCGAATTGGGATACTCTCTACTCCAGACATAAACGAGCATAAATACAAGAGATATCCCTAAGAACGGAGACCACAACATTGGGATTGCTGCAAATATCTGCACAACATCGAACCAAAAAGCAGAACAAATGCCAAGTGAGCTAAGCATCTGGTAGACTTTATTGGCACACAATAAGAAATGAAGAAAATCCAGACTACAGTGGGAAGATTCATTATCTATAGGAATGAATGAGAAGCAGCGGCGGCTTATTATTAACAGGAACCCTACCAAAACGAGACAAGAAATGCAAGATCCAACACTTACACCCTTATGTCTTAGAACTTTTAGGAAGCTCTATAGCTCCTGACAAACAGGTGCACTGCAATGAGCTCAATCATAATAAGCGGTGTTTCAAGACAAAAAAAAATAATTGCTAGTACTATATTGATTCTTAGTTCCTACAGCAAGCAATTGCCAAAATTTAAAGACAACGAGATCAGGCATCTACCCTGCTCAATCATGATCTGGCTTGTAGAAAAACAAAAACAAAAACAAAAACAAGTGGCTCATCTCATGCCATACATACCAACAAAGTCAATCCACCAAAGATCATCATCCATAGGAAATCTGCTGTTCTCCTGTCGAATGGTCCTCCCTCTAATTGAACTCCATACCTTGCTCTGTAATATTAAGCACAAAAGAAAACAACAACAACAACAAATCAAACATTTATCCTATCAAGTGAGGTTGGCTACATGAATACGATGACGTCATTCCAATCTGTCATGTATATCATCTTCTGTAAGATTATGATAGGCCATATCACAAAAGAAAAATAAGCATCATCAAAATTGTCGAGAAGGACTGTTCACCCTGCATTATTCCCCTCGGAATATTCTGAATGAACGATGAGCCCAAAGTTCCATGAGAGCTTATGACAAGATTACCCAACTGATACCATTAATCACATTTTTTGTTTTTCATTTCCACATGAAAGAAGAGTAATTTTTTTATAACCACATGAAGGAAGAGTGACAAACTTCATGAAACCTTGTTCCATGAACGCTTTGAAATTGCCAGGGTCCAGGAACTAGTAAGTCAAAGTGACACATTTCTTTTCAGATTGCATGAAAAAGCCGTGAGGTATGCCAATCTCTAATAAAATTGTTGTATTGCACCTAATATTCTCCCAACATATAATGATCTAAACAAGACATGAAGGAAGCACTCACATCATTAGTAGGCGAATTCCAAAGTTCATAGAGAATGGTCCAAGAAAAAAGAAGTTGCTAAACAATCTCCAAACCTGGATGAACAAATACCATATCTCAAAGTTCCATAACACATGTCGACAAGCAAACTTTATAAAACAAACATAGTAATGTGGTCATGTAAAGAGCAAGACCATGAACTCCACATGAGCCTACATAACTCCATACAGAGACACACATGAAGCGTATCAGAATTGTCCAAATGCAAGCATAATTGCTGACGAGTGTGTGTGCAGTATAGGTGTTGTTCAGCGGTTCAGCCGGTTACACTAGCAATGGCAACTGAGAGGCCTGTGCCTTTCCTCATCCTTACAGTAACGTTCTCAAAGGAGAATTAAGATTATAGAGCTAATGCCTCCTAATGTAGAGGTTTTCAAGCTAGATAATGATTCCCATTTTAATGCAATTGAGGAAAAAGCAACGGGTCAGGCAACTCCATATGGTCCGCTTGTTACCAAATTAATCCAAATAACGTTTGAAGGTAAGAATACGAATAAGAATCTCATACAGTCATGTTACATGAAAAGCTAATGCGCTTTACCTCTACAATCGGATGCCGGTTTAGAAACTCTTTCCTTGAAAACTAAAACCAATTGGTACAAGTTCTTACCTGGAGACGTTTGAACACGAGTGAGTACACTAATGCGATTTGTCGAGGATCATACAGCCCAAGTTTAAGAGCTGCCGTGAATAGAAAACAGGCGGTTCCATAAGCCTTGGTTATGGGTGGAAGTGAATGATACCACCTACAATAAAATTCCACAACCACGGTTACCATTACACAAACTGGCAACATATGTGAGTAATGTATGATAAATCAGCTCATTTCAGAACAAATATTTACAAAGCACTTCGATTGATCTGTTGAATTACATAAGACATGCCACCTACAGTTTACAAAAACGGGAATATCAACAGGGAAAAGCAACAAGAATTCACTGATATGTAGTAAAAATTACAAGATGCGAAAAATTGAAAGAATGAAAACAGGATAACCATCCCGTTTCGCCCTTCCGGTGCGCTTGGTATCAAGACTAAGCTTCATAGACTCGGATAACCATAACCAATTCGACGTCTCCAACAACACTTCATGTCAAATATCCATTCAAAAAGAATCACAGAATCATCCTAAGTCTCACTGAATTCCCACAAACTCTCCCCAATCTACAATATGAAAAATCTCCATCCTCGTTTCAACATGTCGCTTCTCACAAGAAAATCAACTAAACCCTAGTCGAAATGCTGGCTCAGCAATCCTCCATTTCACTCCACCCAAATCATCTAATTTCCCATTTAAACCTCAAATTATCATCGAACCCCTACAGTATCTCATATCCATTGATCCGAAACCCTCAACAAATCAATTTCAACTTAATGAACCCTAATTCAACAACAACAACAAAACAAATGCAATTCAGCAAGATCACATCACATGGCAAGAATCCGACTCGCAATGGAGCAAGAGGGAGTCGAAGTTAGAGATCGTACTCGGCCGGCGTCGACATTGAAGAATCGGCGATTTGGGGAGAATTTGCTCGTCTGCGAGTATCACAAACTGTTGACTCCGAATTATGTTTTGGTTGTTCGTGTTGATTTGATGGTTTCCTTCGCCGGGCGGAGAAAGACGACGGCAACCGACTCAACTAGAAGCTTCTCCTTTTTTCTTTCTTTTTTTTAAACAGGGTCTAGTTTTGGGCCTCGGTGACGTGGATTTTCAACGGAGCATATGTGACGAATTTTGGACCAATGCAGTTCCAGTATTTGCATCACAATGGATGACTCGGTCTAAAATGTTGGTTGCACATCCAATGCTACTTGTATCATCATCCAATGAAATTCGGATATATAATTATACACTCTATATTGATTATGTTTGGAGCAGGATCCTCTGTTGCATGCCTAACAACAGAAAAATCCAATAAAAAAAAACAAGAATGAAAAACATTTCTCAGAAAAATTTCAAAGATGCAATCTGCACCTTTGATTTGATGGACAACAATCATGCTTGCATCCGATTATGTTCCTTACTCCAGATGAATACTTCAGGGGCTTTATTTTTCTAAATTCGTCTTATTTCTATCTAGTTGATGATGGTTAAAACCTGCTGTTAAGAAGGGTTGACTCCACCCAACTCTTTTCCCTGTTACTCCTTGATGATATTGCGATACATATAGGATGAAGAGATCCTCATACCTCTAACAACAATGGCACGACGGCAAGGTCTAAATTCTAATACTATGCAACACGTGCCGAAGGGCAACTACCTTGACATAGCCTCTACGTTATTACAATGTCAGCTTGGAGTTTCGATGTATGGAAGATTGTCACACCTGAGTACCATGAAAAATGAATTGTAACGTAAAAGCATAAGTTTTGGCAAAAGAATTCGAATCTAGGACACATATACACTCGATCAATACATGCCTTTGATCATAGTGATAGTAGGAGCACCAAGAAGATGCCCCTTGATCACAGGGACAAAACAATCGGAACATCAAGGCACCTAGCAATGCTTTTAGAAGAGCATAAATGAATTAGCCGGTATCGCCTAACAGTCAGGATTAGACAAAATACACTTGAAGCAAATAAATCATAAATCATAAATCATCCCCAAAATCAAATGAACTACACAGCAGCCTAAACTCAAAGTCCCCCTTCAGTTTCTCAAGGAGATACAGGGCCGCCAAGCTGAGGATCACCCAAGATATCAAGAAAAGAACCACAAAGAAGCGGCTTAGGAGGAGAAGGCATCCCGGTTCCAGGACAATTGATCCCTTCGCCGCCGCCCCCGCCATCGCTACACTGCGGCGGAGGCCTCTGCATTCCCTTTCCTGGTATACAATTACCAGAGAAATCAAACCCAACACTCCTGAAAAACAGCTTGGCACAATCCTGGCTAAACCCTGAGAAAAAATTATACGAGACAGTCAAGTTCATCAGGTTCTTGAGCGAGCAAACCAGCTCCGGTAACTCCCCTGACAGCTTATTATGTCCAAGATTCAGCACCTCAATATCCTCAAGACAGGATATCGAATCCGGGATGTTACCAATCAACGAGTTATAGCTCACGTCGAACACCTGCATATCAGAGAAGAACCCGACTCCATCGGGTATACAACCCGTGATCTGATTATTAAGAAACAGGATCTCCTTCAACGCATTGTTCGTATACCCTAAGCTCGCAGGCAACCCGCCAGTGAGTCTGTTATTCGCGAGATTAATCACAGAAGCCGACGAGTCCCCTAGATTCGACGGGAGCTGTCCCTGGAACAAGTTATTGTTCAGAAATATCGCATCCAACTTTCGATCAAACAGATCCTGCGGGATCTGTCCACTAAACGAGTTAAACCTTATATCGAGATACAGCAGATTCGGAATCGTCAACACATTCAAAGGAAACGGCCCCGAGAACAAGTTATTGCTCAGATCAAGCTCAGTAAGCGAAACCAAGTCGCGAAAACTCTCCGGCACAGTCCCCGAAAACCTGTTACTATTCAGATGAAGCAGCGACAGTTCAGACAAAAGCGACAACTCCTTCACCAGAGTTCCCTTCAGGTTCGCGTGGTTGAGATCAATGGCGGATACAACACGAGAGGGGACGGCGCCCGAGGAGTAGTCCTCGAGATCCGAGCAGAAGACGCCTTTATAAGCACACACATTGGTGCCTACCCATGTGCTGAGGACACCAGATGGGTCGTCCGTGATGGCGGATTTCCATGATTGAAGAGCCGTGTAGGCCCGGGCGAGGCTGGTGGACGGCGACGGGGGATTCGGGGGGGTTTGCGAATCCCCCGCCGCTGCCGAACCAGACTCCTCCTCCTCCTCCTCCGCCGACGGCTACTCCGTTGTTGGCGCTGCCGCCTCGGGTGGTAGTGCCGCCAATGCCGACACCAACGCCGACGGTGAAGGCGAGGGAGAGATCAAGGTGGAGGAACAGGAGAAGGAGGCGCAAATATGTCTCCATTTTTGTGGTTAGAGATGTGTAGTGAGAGACTGACATTCTTGAGGACTAAATGGTGTGGTTTTGGGTTTGGTTGTGGATTCGATGTTGGTGATGAATTATTGGGTTTGCTCTTCTAGTTTTGGAAGCGTTTTGGGCGTATCGTGATGAGTAATGGTACGTCGGTGGTTCTTCTCGGGATATTTTTAGAAGAACGTTTGGTGCACTGTTGCTTGTTTTTTATGATGGAGAATTGTCGTGTGAATTGTGGTTATTCATGAATTGAACGAAGACCATTTGGAGACCTCGGTCTCAGCTTGAATAATCATGCGATAGAGTATAAGAAAGATGGGGACTTTATAATAGATTCTGGAGTGTAGCATCACTTTTAGGTGTTTGACCAGCATTCTGTAGATCAAGATGAGTGCAATAAAAGAGTACTTCTATCAGAAACAATCTTGAGTTTTATAAATAGAATTTAGGTGTTAATTAATTATCTTAAATCTTATAAAATTTATTTGTAAGGTGTTATGCATATATTTTCAAGAGAAGAACATCTCTCTTTTTCCCTCTAATCTGTTTCTAAAATATTTTATTATTTTAATTCCGACGATTATCTTTCAAAGAAGTTAATCCGGCGTAAACGTTCCTGTTATAACACGATATCAGCACGAGTCTCCAACCAACTGAGATTAAAAGACAAACAAAAATACTTTATTATATTTGCATGATTTGATTTTATTTGATTCATATTATATGATTATAATCTAAATAAAATAATTATGGTTCCACCGTCGGACGAAGTATCGCCTGAGTAGAATTCTATTAATTAATTTTAATAATATTTATGATTCCATCGTCGGACGTAGTATCGCCTGTGTGGAAACTTATTAATCAGTTTCAACACGTTGATGTGATGTACCCCTTTTATGTGGATCATCCGCAATTTTGATGTGGTTCATCCGCGAACATTGATGAGATTGTCCTATTTTTGTGTGGTTTATCCGCAAGTGACGAGAAATTTTATATCCCATGTTGACGTACTTGTTCCAAGTGGTGAAAATTAACTTTTTATTTTTATTAAGGTACAACAAAAGACTAAATGACCTCTAATGATGAAGAAATAACAAACAGAATTTGGAACAATCTTAACAAATTATTGTGTTATTTATTATTATTAGTAATCCTTAATATTATAATAATTATTTATTTTCTCATTATAATAAATATATGCGTTGTGAACGTAATGAATAATAAAAGTTTTAATATATATGAGTGAATAAAATATTTATCAGTTGTCATAAGATCTGATTGATTATATATCATTTTTATCAGTAAATTAAACAGTTTATAATAAATTACAGTATTATTAGTAATAACTGAAAAATTTTATTATTACAATCAAAGTGCTATATCCATACTTTATATAAATAAGTATAATAAATTTATCATTTTGATGTGTTCAAAGAAATTTGACAAATCTTACAAAGTTGGAATTCAAAACATTAAACCTATCAGGGGAAAATTACCTATCATGAATTCTTGATATTGAGTTGCACCTAGAAATCAAAGATCTAAAACATACCATAATGGAGAATAATGAAGCAACTCCATAAGAAAATGCTCAAGGACTGATTTTTCTGAGGCATCACATCCTTTGAGAATTTGAAGTTTGAATATCTTACTGTAAAAAATCCATATGAATTATGTAATAATTTGAAAGGAAGATTTAACCATCAGAAGATGGTATTTCTTTCACTACCCAGACATAAATGGGCAACTTTAAGTTTATAAGATTTTAAGTCTATTCAGAAATATAATTTTGCTTTGTTCAGTATTACTTCACGTTTGTGTAATATCCGAGAATTTTGAGAATTTAAAAATAAATATATAGCGTTACGATGCTAAAATAATCGCGCTAAAAGGGATTATAGAATTAAACCAAGGGAATATTTGATTATTAAGTCAAATATGACGATGGAACATTTGAGGATGGTTAGTCGAACGCGTCAATAAATATTACGAACAAATAACGTTATAACGTTATAAATGTTGTGCGTAAGGATTAGCAAAATTTAATCCCATCAGTAATGGTTTATGACTCGGGAGGTCATAATTTCATATATGGGATAAATCTATCGATGCAGATAGATTATTGATGAATTAATATTACGAAAATTGGGTAAATAATGGACTGAACGAGACGTATCGTGGGATGGACTCACTTTCCCCACGCACTCACTTCTCCACTTCCCCGCCACTTCCACTCCACTTTCTTCGACTTCAACCACCGCCACTCCCACCTTCACTTTTCTCTCCATCACTCCTGCACTCCTGCACTTCTCCACCAGACACCACAGCCAGCTGCCACCAACGCCGCCACCAACAGCAGCCAACGTGTTCATCTTTATCAGCTTCATCATCTCATCATCAATCCATCTCTGTCATCATCGCACCATCACCACGACGCCGCAAGAATAAGGACAGCAACCGCAGCAACTCCAGCAACATCACGGATAGGAACAAGAGCATCAACGGAGTCGTTTGTGTGATAGTGTGCTTAAAAAAATCAAACGCGTTCGAGACGTCTCTTTTATTCGTTCACACGATTTAAGCATGTCCGTGCATGTGTGGGATGTGTTTACGCTATGTTTGATGTGTATGCATTGATTTGGATGCGTTATGGTGTGAATAGAGGGATCCGTGGCATGGGACAAAGGTTTTCTGGACGTTCTGGCTGCAGAACACTAGCGGTCGCGACATCATGGATCGCGCCCGCGACAAAGAAAAAAATCTGGAATTTTAACTGTACAGGACGTCGTGCCCGCGACGGAATGGGTCGCGCGACAGGCCTGTGTCGCCCTCGCGACTGCCATCGTGATCGCGATAGCGCCAGTCACGACCGTGACGGCCTTCTGGCCAAGAATTTGTCAATTTCGTGCATCGAACCTTAAATCTAAATGCGTATTTGAGATATATAACCCATACGCATAAAAATATAACCTTAAACGTGCATATATGATCATGTTTGATATGTGGTGGGGTATTTGAGGTCGAAATGAACTACAATGCGCCCTTATAATGTATATACCCTCACGGAAAATAAATAAAAGTGACCACTAAACGATTAACAAAAAGAGAACGGGGGATGTGTAGCATAGTTATACTATTCATGTGAACTAATGTAAAGCAAACGAATAAGAAATATCGCCTCCTTGAACTGATAAGGACGGCATTGACATCCCTTGTGGATCTGTTGGATCGTTGGTCATTTTCCTTGGAATTATTGAGAAGGTCGAACTTGGTGTCCCTTCTTTGATCCATTACGATCATCTGTTTTTCCTTGAATAGCCTTGGTGGCTTGAGATTGAGGCATTGTACTCCAGTATTATCCTCTGAGTCATCGTCACGGGTAAAAACTAGTTAGGGAGCGATGGACATTCCCCATACTCTTTGCATACATGCATCGGCTTCTACACCGTTGTGGCGGGGCCACGGGTTGCTCTCTGCAGGAAGCCCAAATTATCTCAATGTTAGTAAATGATACCTCATTGAATGCGCACAAGAGGTGCAAGACGACGCATAAAGTAGGCAGGTGCGAAAACAGAATCTATTGGATAGCCCGGGTGACGATTGACATCTTACCTCTTTACTCCGAGTCGGTCATATCCTTGGAGTTGTCGCTTCTGAATCAAGTCATGAACTCTAATTAAAAGCAAAAGAAAGGAATGACTCTTTAAAGCGATACGAAGCCATATAAAGTAATGTAAAACGATGCTGGTTTATATGGCGCCCATATTTTCATATATATATAAATGTTTTAGGGACTTTCGACGGTTGGCATAACCGTTAGCGGAAGTTTCCTGTAAATGGGATTCATACACCTGAGATTGCTGAGTTTCATTAGCTCATGATTATGCTTTTCAATTACAAATATGTCTCAATAGCATCTGAAGACTCTTAGTGTGAGTTTGCATGCATATAGATAATCTCACATGCTTTGGATATTATAGTAGATTAGACGTCTGTGTTATTTAATGTAATTATTGCTCTGCATTGCTTCTGCTCCAATGCTGTAATTAAAACAGGTATTCGAAGTTATAATCTATTACTTTGGCTACTGTTTATAGTTTCCTTGACATGTATACCTCTAAACCCATTCGATTTGTTCGGCCTTGACACGGACCGGGTCCGTGACGGTATAACGCCCACATGTCATCCGGCATGGAAATCCGAGGGCGTTACAGTTTGGCATTATGTGGAGAGTCTAAATCGGATAAGGAAATGTTGGAGAAAACATATTCCACTTTTCACCCCGTAAATACAACTCTGATGCATCAATATCGGATTTTGAAATTCGTCGAATGTAATGAATTACTTTCAATGTTTCTTATCGCTGAAAAGAACCAAGAGTTACAGATGAAAAATTCTCAGGCTCGTCCAGTTAGTTTCGTCCCATTGCCTGAAGTAATTACCACCAGAAGTGGTAATTGACGAGGAAGAGGACGAGGTCGTGGAGGTGTTCGTGATCGTGAAAGATTCCATAATCGACGTTATAATCCAATTGCAAGTGCGAGCCATCAGAAGAGGTAAGATGGCAATCAGGCACAGAGAAGGGAAAAAACTCCATATAACAGACCCAGAAAAAATGTCAAAGAAAAGTGCTATGCTTGTGGGATGAAAGGTCATTGGTCTAGATCTTTTAAAACTCCCAGATACTTTGTTGATTTTTATCAAAACTCCATTAAAGATAAAGATAAAGCATCAGAGATGAACTTCACCAAAGAACAGCATCAACCGATTTCATCACCTGAAAATATTATAGATACAACTGGGTGTTCCAATTCTAAAACAGATGAAAAGTATAACGAAGAAGCTGAATATGAACCTCTTGAATGGTGGAAATATGTTTGTAATTCTCCTTGAAGT
>JAOVYX010015640.1:0-27157 GCA_035668315.1 Drosera spatulata | reverse complement strand
GTTCTTATTTACAATCACGTAATTTCAGAGTTGCAACACCACCAAGATTCAATGTCTCTTCTTGGATCTGACCCTCGATGTTTTTGATTTTTTGTATTAACGTTTCATCACCAGCTGGATCACCTCATTGAACTATTGCCTCCGCATTTTGATTAGGAGGATTGTCACTAGTTGAAGGGGGTGTATCACGGGATGTATTCTAGTTGTCAGCATCTTGATATCTACAAGATAGAAAACTAGAGAATTATAGAATACTGTATATATCTCTTTTATAATGTGTAAAACAAAACACTTACATACTAGATCGTCAGGAGCTCTGGACCTCATACTAATGCATGCAACGAAACTTTAATCCATCACTTTATTTCATCTAAACCTACGCTCTAATTCCACCTTTGTCACATCCCAAACCCAAGGGGACATGACCGGCACGTGAACTAACCAAAACTTAACATAAAGTCCACGTAAGCCTTTAAAAATAAGAAACCTTAAATTAAATAGCAGTTCCAATCATTAAGGTTGCAATAAAAATGGAAGAAATATGAAAATCCAAAAGATACATAGGTTGAAGTCTCATCTAAAGCATTTTGAAAAGAAATGGTCCGAAATGAATCAAATAAAATGTCTCTAGTGCAGATGCAAATATATAGTCTTTAAAATAATACATGCTTAGTAGTCTTATGAGGTCCATCGTCAGAGCATCCACAACGTCCAAGCTAATCCTGTGAACCTGTAGTGAGAATAACAGAGCATAAAATGCTGTCACCTGTGAAGTTAAGCGAGAAGTCTAATACACTGAATAACAAATGACATACATATAAAAGAAGGGAATGGCTACAATTCAAAAACGATATAGGCTAGTTGTTCCTAATACAATGAAAGGTCAAACAAGGAGTATTTAGCAAATCAAAGAGATTAATCAACACGGGTAAAAGGTGTAACAACCTTGCATACTCTCAAAAACCCAATAAAAAGTCAATGCCTCATCCAAAAGACCATACGCGAAACACATAGGGATGTCGGCTCAAAAACCTACATTCAGTCAAACTGAATGTAAAAATAATCACTGTGGTCATATGAAACAGCACAAACGGTATGGATATCTATAATCAATCATACACTTACACTCGACTATGACACCAACCTGAAAAATCATATAACTTTGTGATTTTCTTGTTCTTGATAAACCTTGCCTTTTGAGAATATTTTTTATGATATTTGCTATTTTTTGGTATTTTCTAGAGTGATGTGTTTTGAATCACACATTATGATCCTTTGCTTGTTGAGAGTCACTTTTTGCAGGGGTGACATGAGATTTTTGTTGGACGGCTAATCCCAGAGGTTACTTTGGTCTTCCAAGGAATAGAGCCGTTAAGGTTTGACTCTAGAATGTCTCAACAGGTGACATTGTAACCTGGGATATGCATAGGTTTTCGTTTCCTTAAGTCGCTTGACGAACATTCCGAATACCAACTTGCTCCAGTTTAGTTTTTCTCCAAGGACCAAACTGGTCATCATTCATAGTTGATCCTGATTCACATGATCCTTAGAGCCTTCTACAACCAGAAGGCACTTTTTTAGTACGTCGGCAAGGAATTCATACTTTTCTTGAAAATACTTGTTGAGTAATTGTCCCTTTTTTGGGATTTATGTCATCGTCTTCTTTATTCCTTCCTATATTTTCTCCGTTGGTAACTCTTCTGGTAGTACTCCATCATCATTGAGTTTGAGGGTTTCAGCGAAGTCCTTGGCGGTCCATATTATTTCTTCACCTCGTATGAGTGTAGTAATCTTCTCGCTATCTTTGTTGATGTTTACGAAGTCCCAGAATCTAATTCTTATTGGACCAAGATCCTTGTTTCTTCTCCAAGTAGTACCTACAGACCTGCATTATATTAGACTATGTCAAGAAAGCAATGAAGATGCAAGAAAAATAAAGACACCAGATTTATAGCGGTTCAGACGATAGAGTTCAAATGAAACTCTAAAGCCTACGTTCACTCTTCCCTTAGATATCAGTGTGATCAGCTAAGAGGTACTCCGCTATGTGTTGGGTTTTTAGTTTTAATCAGCTTACAGAGTACACACATATGGTGCAGTCTTCTACCGAACATCTTTCTTGGGGCAGCTCACTAGCTCTCTTGACTTCAATCACCTATCAATTAGTCTTTAGTCTTACTTTGAGTCTTTGTGAGCCTCTATGTATACTTTGAACGTAGCACTTGTTCGGTTAGAGTGATTTCTATCAGCACAGTCAATACTTATAATTTTTCCCAATTCAGAACTAGCTGCAACCCTGCTACCCTTCAACTATTTATAGACAACGCTCTTTTCACTAGACCATTGCCTCTTTTGTCCTTTCAAATAATCTCAGTTGTCGATTTTGATCAGGAAGAGACCAACGCCAAATTCCAATGCTCCTGAGAGCGACCTGAAAATAAAATAACCTGTAAAATTTATCGCAGTGACGCATTCGCTTTTGTCCTGTACTGAGCTCTACTGCTTAAGCTTTTCTTTACAGAACAGCTAGCTTTGTTTACTTGATCTGCTGATCTGTGGGGTCTTGGCTTCACCTTGCTCCCTTTTCTGACTCTCAGAAGTGAGACCTAGCATGAATGCGCTCTGCTGATGTTGACTATCCACACTCTCTTGTCCTGTTATCCTTTACCCATCTGTCCTTGAGTCACGACGTTAATGCTTTGATGATTCTTTTGAAATTGTTTTGTTTATCATCAATTTCTTAGGGCTTGATCCATCAAGTTCCTATTGATTCATTTGACTTCGGACGAGGATGCCTTACTCTGAACTCAAATTCAGGGACATGTGAGCCTTGAGTTTGTGTATCATCCAAGGATTCTTGTTCCCCTTCTTGAACCCATTCCAAGGCCATCGGTCCCATCATGTATTCTCTTTTTCCATTTTCATTTTGATGCAACACATCCAATATCAGCTGCCATCTTCAAATTTGTTAGTTCAAATTTGTTGAAAAACAAAGGATATCTTACACAGTTAATCCAAAGCTTCTTCTTTTTTTTTTTATCTCATCAATTTTAAATTTTTCAAATGTGGCATATATGTCTTCAGTAGATCTTTGAGATTTCATCTTGCACATCTATGAAAGATCTCGTTTGTCGAAGGATTTACCACATTTATCTTCTCCAAAAACCTATAATTAAAAAAAAAAAAAAAGGATCAATTTGTGAAAATAAGCAATAGAATAAAACAGAGGGCTTGAATAATATGAAATAGAGCGCCTTAATAAAATTGACCAATGCATGACAAACAGAGCGCCTATATAATATGGAACACCGTTACAGTAGAAAAAACTTACCGGAATGACCAAAACACATCCAGTCACTTTGTTAGGATTCCCGGCATTGTCATGTAGTGATTTTGTCAATTTTTCGATAAAAGTGTGACATCCAGTTGTAGTCATACATTTGATCCATTTGTGCGATAAAATTTAGATAACTCCAGTTCAAGGAGGCTTTCGTAGTGCTGACGAACAATGTGCTGAGTATGCACAGCATCAACAGTCGTGTTGTATCCTCATAGTCTCCAAATCAATCCCTTTTGATACTTTGATCAGTGTATCTCTGATCTTCTTTATCGTCAACTCTCTTTCTGCTCTGTTTCTTTGGTTACGCTCGAACCTTCGCTGCATGAATTCTGATTCTACTATCATATCGATCAGTCCTACCTCATCGATGTTCTTTTGGTCATCGACTATTTCAAAACTGAGTTTTATATCCAACTCATGTAGTAGGAATTCTTGATCTCTGAATGTGAATGTTCTTTTTCATGGTTGTAGTTTGAGATGATCTGTTGTATTCAGTTGTCGTTCTTTCGAAATTTTTCTTTGTTGATCTTTTGTTCTAAAATTGCATTGATCAAATTTCAAAATGGAGTTTTCATCATCTCCACTTTGTGTTCTTTTATCACTCTCATCTCATTTTTTAGTAAGAAGCTTTACAACAGCCCCCAAATTGCTCATGCATTGGACTATCATAGTAACTGTTCCAATAAACACAAAAATAAGAAATTAAATAATTTAAAAAAATACAAACAGATTGCATGTGTTAATAAACAAAGTCCTAAACAAACAATAATATGTTCAATTTGATTAGTATGTAAACAGAGTGTCCGTGTTTTCAGAAACAAAGCGCCTTTGATTTGTGAAAACAAAGCGCCTGTGCTATTTTGAAACAGAATGCCTGAGCTAGTTTTCACAAAGTACATCATTACACAACACTAAGCTAGGGTTTCGAAATCAACATGGCAAAACAGCAAAAAATCCACATCAAATCATGAATTAGGGTTCCAAATTAGGGTTTTCTTGCAAATTACAATTTTCCAACAACACGGCTCACGTAATCAGCAAGAACCCAACCCCAATATCAACCTTAGATTTCCATGCAAAGAACAACACCACTCAAACAATAAATACACAAAATCAAGTTGAGAAATGATCTTCTCACCAATCTCACCAACCCAAAAAGCCACTGAACCGATAACTTACGATCGAACCCGTGAGAGTTGGGCGAAATCAGAGCACCTTCAATCATACAATTTTGTATGTTTTTGGAATTTTTTTTCCCGTTTGTATGGATTTGGAATTTTTTTTTCATAACTTTTTATATTTTTGGATAAATTTCCCTTAATATTAAAGTGGGTGACGTCCCATGGGACATCAGTTGACGTATTGTCGGAAGGCTCAGTGTAATATATATATATATTCTAAAATACTGACCCGTGCGCTACACGACAAGAGATCATAATAAAAGAAATCATATTAAATAAAATATGTAAATTAACTTCACTACAATTGTATCTATTTCAATATAAAAATCCGTTATGAACATCGGTTTATAAAATAAAATAAAATTCTTACATGTTACAGAGATCGTTGTAGTTAGGTGGTTTAATGAAGGGAAAATTCCCGAAAAGTACCACTTGGAAAATTTTATTCCAACAAGGTACCACTAATTTCATAAATTCCCACAAGATATCATCTCACCCCTACCCTACCCCTCACCCCACTCCGGAACAGAACGTCTTAAGAAACAAAATAGAGCGGCAGTTTGGTATGTCACACACGAATCCAAACACTCTTAATATCCTACAGTATGATACAAAAGCAGTTTGGTATGATCGAACACATATTGCATGATCAACCAAACAATCAACACAAAATAACCCCTAAAATTAGACTAAATCCACATAAAATCATACCAAATCGATAAAATCCACCCTCATTTAACGAAACCCATTCAAGCGACCGCCACAGACGTACTCGTCCTCCTCCAGTCTCGACAACACAAATAACATAAACAAGGTCAGGACAATAAGCAACGAGATCAGCGTGATCAGACCTCTGTGCTTGTGGAATTTACATCACTATTGCCTATCTCTCCTTCCAATGGAGACAGGGGAAATTGTGAGGGACGGGGTGGCGTTGAGGAAGGGACGGGCCACAGCTAGAACGACAACAATGGAGGGAGTGGTGGGAGAGGGTGGCGACGATGCAGTAGCTGAGGAGTGTGAGGAGGAGAGTGACGAGGAGGAGGAGAGAGAGAGTATGTGTTTTATGTGTTTGGCGCATTGTTTCTATCCATAGAGGCACTGTGATAGGAATGTGCAATCCCTCCGTTTGTATAGAAATTGATGAACAAAACTTAAGAAGAAATTATGTATGTAATGGATGCTTAGACTGTAATAGGTAGCTAGGTAGTTGCAGACTAGGGCCAGAGGTCGTACAGAAGAGACATGCAGACGAGGGCTATGCAAGACTTCAGGGGGCTACAAAATTACATGCCAAAGATCAGATGCATACAGCTGTAAAAATGTCTCAGAGTTCTTATGATCTAGGTCCATTCCGATGTTCAAGGCCAGTTCCAGCAGCAAAGTGAAATGAGTCATATTGTAGTCCAAGTATGCAAGTTAAATTGCAAAAACTGAGTGCAGTGCTGGGTGCAAACGAGGCTACACTAGAAGGCTAAGCAGATGAGGTTTAGAAGCTGTTGAGTGGGAGCTAAGTTACAGGAGACTAGCTGCAGTACTCGATGCAAGTGAAGTTGCAGAAAGGTTGGATATGTAGACTGTGCAGCAGAGCTCATGCAGCCGAGGGTGCAGCAGAGGCTGGTGACAGAGGTCGGCGACAAAGGGCTGCCAGCAGAGGGCTGCAGCAGAGGCATGTAGTAGACCTGGTGCATGAGTCCGGGTGCAGTATAAGTTGTGTTGAAATGGAAAGGAACAAGGAAGGGGTAAAAATTGAGAAGTTGAGGCAATGGTGATGTGTACAGGATCAGAAAAGGTGAAGCCAGGTCAGTCTACTGTAGTAGAGGACAAAGCTATCACTATCAGATCGTACAGTCACGAGTTCTATTCCTTGAGCCTATAAAAGGGAAGACACAGTGCACAGGAGAAAAGGTTGACGAGTTTGAAAAAATTTGAATATCATTTGAAAGCTTTCAAAGAAAAACAAGCCTTGGAGACTGGCTGTGCACGATCTAAGTTGAAGATTCAGGATCTGTGAAGAAGGTTCACTAGTCTGCAAGTGAAAAACAGCAACTGCAGCAGAGCACAGCAAGATCTAGGTTCTTCATCCTTTAGCAAACAGTACGATTATTCATGAACGAATTTGACTCCAACAATACATAAGGATAACCACAATGGCGACGATGGTAATTGTGAAGACGATTGCTCTGTTTGGTGTTTTTGATTTATGAATTATATGTCTATTCTATCACTAATTGGGAGCATTGTTTGTAAACAGTGCGTTGGTGGATAGTGACAATGGCGACTGCCTTGTTTCAACGATGGTTATGACATTGATGTTTTCTGGGCACGGTGGATGTGCGATAGTGAATAGAAATTAGGGTTTTGAAATTTAAATATGTATAAGGGTAAAAATGAAAAGGATCTTTCATTTTTTTTTTTTTCAAAAAGTGAACTAATTGATAATTTAGAAAATTTGATATCATCAATTGGTAAATAAAATTAAAGAGTGACACCAATTGGTAAATGTCTCTTTAAATAATCTAATTTATGTTGTAAATATTTTTTAATTTTTGATTTTTCCTTTTATAAATATTTATTTGAATATGTAATGCCCCAACTATCCACGTCAGATGACACATGAGCGTTATGCCGTCACAGACCTAGTCCATGACAAGGCGAAATAACCCAACGGGTTTAGAGGTATAGAAATCAAGGAACTACATAAACATCAAATATATTAAATAGTTTACACGTTCTAATACTGTTTAAGTTACAGAATTGATCTCGAATGAAGTACAGGCTAACATTTCATAAAGCAAAACTAGTGTTTGATTTGATACAATATCCATGAGCATAAATGGTGATCTACATGAACACAACTCACTCTAGGACCCTTTAGGTGCAGCTGGAGGTATGCCTGCAAATGAAAACATATAACCTGTGAGCAAAGAAAGCTCAGTAACCTAAAATATATGAGTTTCATTTACAGGGGGCTTCCACTAACGGCTATGACGACCGCCGAAAGTCCCTAAAAATGTTTTGATATGTGTGTGTGTGTGTGTGTGTGTTCGCCTTCATATCTCTTTTAAATCTCCTTTTTTAAGTTCTTTTAACGGTTTATGACTCATCTCCGAAAACACGCTCAAGTTGATATAAATGATTCAGATTTAAATGAAAGGATATCAATCGTTGACTGGACTAGTCTATTTAAACATATATTCGTTTCTTTTCTGTCTGCACCTCTCGTGTGCTTGTTCACTCAATATGGGTCGCAATATCATTATTGAGAAGGGCCTCCCTGCAAAGAGTCACCCCGTGGCACCTACCACAAACAGCCTCGTGATCACTGCCGATGCATGCATGCGAACGGGACGGGACACTACCTCCCCCTCACTAGCTAGTTCCCTACTTGACCGTCGGAATAACAAAAGGGAAATATGTGTCCAAAATTCAAGGACTGATATGAACGTCGAGAAGGCTACCAAATAACCATACGATGACCTACTCGGGTCCCAATAGTGATATCAGACTCGACCTTTACAGCTCGAGGACACGTGCATTAATTTATTCGTTTTTTTTTTATTCACATCACGAAGATAATATAATTAAGTTCCATAATTCTGTGTCCTTTTTATTTAACGATTTAAGATCATTTTTATTTATTTATTTCCCGAAGGATATTTATAGTCGAGAGTTATACTTCTAACACCCATGTCACGTGACAGTCACGCAACAATCATCCCTGCTCCCAATCCCAATATCAAGGCATAATATAAATGTACGTACACATATATTTAAATCCCGAGTTCTTAATAATTTTGTTTGTTACATTAGTATAACGTTATGTACGCATGCTCATACCTAATCATACGTAATCATAACGTACACACACATGCTCTTAACAGATATATAACTTAACATAAATCTAATCTAACACATACACCACCTTAGAACATACTCAGTCGCCACCTATACTCACACAAATGCATAGCGCAACCATGACACCATCGCATACAACACTGCCAAACCCTCACACAGCCACGCCGTCACCATCTTCAACCTTAAACGCATACACAACAACACATATATACACACCTTGTTACACAACGCCTCGCCAACACTTGACACACATTCTTCACCCGACTTCGAGCACACACGCACATACACACAATCAAACCACACTCATCACCCGCCCACCCTGCACAGCCAAACCATTTCTCCTACATGCCTCATCACCATCTTCGCACAACAATTCGCAACACACAACACACACACACCAAGTACACACACATGGAGACCCAAACACACACACATAAACAGGGGTCGAGGCGAAGTTATCTCAAGGCGTGTTTGACCCTAATGTGCACACGCTGCCACAATCCTTTCTTTCCCCCGTTGTGGCTGTTGTCCTCGCCTTCGCCGTCGCTGCCGTTGCGCTGGAAGATGATGACGATGATGGAAAACGATGGTGTTGATGGTGGCGCATGTTGGTGGTGAGAGCTCCTGGTGGCGACGAGGGTGATGGTTGATGATGCGAGGTTTGGTCTCAAGGAGACGAAAGAAAGGGCGGCGAAGGAGGAAGGAGAATGCGATGACGATGTCGGCTCGTGCTGGTGATGGGTGATGATATGGTGGTGATAAAGATGGGCTCCTGGTGGTGGTGAGGATGGAATAATGGTGTCGACGATGGTGCTGGTGGGGTGGCCATGGTGAGGGAGTGAAGGAGAATGATGAAGACGATGATGTGAAAAAGGAATGATGAAGACAGTGATGTGAAGCAGGCGGCCGGTGTGTGTGCGTGGGAGGATGTGCACAATTCAAAATATTTCATTTCCTCTCCCTTAAAATGTCTCGTTTACTCTATTATTTACATATGTTTCGTAACATTAATTCACCAATAATTTATTTGTGTCGATATAATTATCTCATAAATAATAATATCGTGTCCCATGTAATAATCCATTGTTTATTGGATTAAAATCGTTAACTTTTAACGCGCAACGTTTCTAATGTTATAGCGTTCGTAATATTTATCGACGTGATCATTTAATCATCCCAAATATTTCATCATTATATTTGATTTAATAATCAAATATTTCTTGGGTTAAATCTGTATCCTTAAACGCGACTATTTTAAGTTCGTATCGTTATATGCTTCTAACCCTCTCTATAAAGTTCGTATTTAACATCTTTTATTCGTGCATTATTTATATACGTACTGTACGTATATTATATATTTATTTTAAATTCTCAAAATTTTTGGGTATTACAGAATATTAAAGTATTGCAAAATTTCATAACAGATTTATGTATAAATCTAAAATATATACTATTATCCAAAGTCTTAACTAAACAAAATATCAAGCCAAGATACTAATAATAAAATCTTCTTAACTACACATCATAAACGGTGGATACGTTTTGAAAAAAGAAATAAAAATATTAATTATTATTTTTATTAAGTTTTATTTTATTGAGAGAATTACCTATTAATCATCAAAATCTAAAATATTTATCAATGGCTCATACCTTTTTATTTTATTTATCAATTAGTCATCTACCAAAAATTAAAGACTTCAATTCAATAATAAAAGAAAATAAATCATTTATAAAATCAAACCAAATAACAACAAATGATAATTAATAAGTTACGAGTGATTTCTTGATAAATAAGTTTAAAAAACAAGAACTATTGATAATTTACACTATTTATTTCAAAATATATCAATTGGAGTAAGTTTTATCCTATCTCATATGATATAAAATGAACTATAATCAATACCGCATAACTCAACATAAGACAACAATACCTGAGGGACCGCTTGGTATCGTTGTTATTTTTTTTTTTTCATTTCACTGAATGATAAAACAGAACTATTTGGCATTGATTTCTTTTTCTTAAATGGATTAAACAAAAGCAACAAAAAATAAAAAAACATTTTCATTTCTGTTTTCTGTTTAATTTAAGTACAACATTCAAGACTCCCATCACATGAAATATTTTATTTCATGAAATATTTTTTATTTTCATAGAGTTTTTTATTTTTATTATTGATTTTGATTTTCATAAATTGAATAGTCATGCCAAAGGACTCTTAAGTCATTGCAATCATCATTCACCATTCGGATTCTCTCGTGTGTTATCCTCAAGTGAGAAAAACATGAACATTATGCTTGTGAGTTTTGTTCTGATAGGAAAGAAAAGGAAATTGTTTGACTTTCCTTTAAATGTGATACATGTGGGTTATTGATTGAAAAAAAAAAAAAAAAAAGAATTTGGAAGAAACATAAAAAAGATTTTTCTTTCAAAAATTTCCTTTTTAGGATGATGTGATTTCGATGAAAAACAAAAAAAAATCCCTTTTCTTTTCCTTCCAAACTCACAAGTGGAGTGGAAACCACAAATCAAACGACGAAGTTAGTAATCGAAGAGGAACCAAAGATTTTGAGCACGATCTCCTTCGTTATTTCAAACACAAATCCGTAGTCTCTCGGGTAATTTTCTATCCCTTCGTCCATCGCTCTCTGAAATATGTAGGTTGTACTTTTTGATTTGAGTAAGCTCTCCGTGAACGGTGATTTGAGGAACTTGGTTTGTTGGGTTTCGATCTGAATCGTACAATTGAACACTTCCGACTCAAGGTTTTTGCTTCTTTTGTTTTTGTTGCCGTCGTTCTCGCTTCAAGGCTCGAATCTGCCGTCTTTGCCCCCTCCGACTGATAAACTGAACGAATTCACTTTGCCGGAGGTTGACTATCACCTCAATCCTCATCGTCTTCTCATTTATTCATCATATTTTTGTGTTTTTCCTCATCTTTTTTTTTTTTTTTTGCTACAAAAATACGTCTTACATCTTCCCTCCGCGGTTAGTTTATGGGGTGATTTGGGAGTTTGGGTCTCGGATTTGTGATTCGGGGTTTTGGATTCTGCAAATTAGGACTTTGAACAAGTAGACGATTGAAGTTAAGACTAGAGTTTACGTCAAATTGAGACAAAATCCCCAAATGAATTTTCCCTCACACTTCAGTCCCCATTCTGTTTCATCCCACACTTCACTCCCCTCCAATGTAGTAAAAAAATGAATGTGGGAGTAAAGGATGATTTGAAACACAATGGCGGAGTGAAAAATAAGTTCCCAGTTTATTCTCCTGTCCAGACACGGAAAGAGAAGAGGGACTTGGGAAAAGCTTCGGGTGAGGTCCAGGGAAGAGGGAGGGGCGGGCACCGGCGGTGATAGGACATTGGCTGCCGGTTGCCAGGCGACTCTGGCGAGGCTAGGCGCGGTGAGGGTAGGGCTGGAAAGGTCGGGCGCGTGTGCAGAGATGTTGTAGAGCAGAGTCGTCGTTGTCGCACGCAACTCGCCGCCATCAAATGAGGACGGTCCATTCTGACTGTTTGTGGGGTTTTCGACGTCGGGGAAAATCGATGAGGTCAGGGATGGCCAGATTGGGGTTGAGCGTTCCAAGGGTTCCAGGGACTGTCACGGCGGCCTCGTGCGGTTTGAGTGTGACGCAGTTTGAGGGGAGACTCGGGGGTGATGGTTTCCGGCATCATGGTGGCCAGTTGTGGTCTGGGGACAGTCTTCCGGCTGTGATGGATTCCGGTCAATCAGAGCTCAATCGTGGTGTTTCCTGGTTGATTACAGCGCGACGGAAGGTTTACGATGAGATGCGATAATAATTCGACGATATTATACGAAGACGAAAAATACAGAAGCACTTATCCCCTTTTTTCTGGACTGGGGTGCTCAAGTTCGTTGTGAAACTGACGTGAATTTGGAATCAATATATGAGATTGTTACAATATCTACGGGGGTGGTTATGGGATTGTTACAATATCTACGGGAATGGTTATGGGATTGTTACAATATCTACGGGAGTGGTTATGAGATTGTTTGGGTTTCGAATAATTTCAAACTAATCTCATCTTATCAAAAAACTCTCACAATCTCTTATGTTAATTTTAAACACACAATATTTTATAAAAATAAATAATGATCCGATAATATTAAAAATGATTAGTATGTTTATAATTATATTAAATTTTGGATATTACATTTAATTTATGCGCCGATGCGAGACTCCCGTGTTTCAACGTTGCTGTTGTATCCCCCTCGTGTTTCTCACTCTCCGCAAACTTCACCCAGCCCGCAGCTGAGAGTGAAAAAAAGGGCAGCCAAGACTCATCGATGATGACGCTGAAGCTGAATCCTTGTTAGGGTTTCGAGAATCGGTACAAATCAACTCTCAATTTGACTTGGGTTTTCAAATCAACTCTCCATTTGACTTTGTTTTCATATCCGCAAATGGTTTTTCGTTCTTCAATTTGGAATTATGCTTCGATTCGATTCATACGATCGGTCTCCTATGATTCTGGTAGTGTGGTGTAACTTCTGTTTTTCATAGTCTCTTCTCGTGATTGTGATTTTGAATTCGATGAACTTCTTGGGTTGCTGTCATGTAGTTGTGTGCTTTGGGAATTCTGTGTCGATTCCAATTTCCTGGTCTGTTCTATGCTTCGTTTTTTTTTCTTTGTTTCTTTATTTAATTATTTTTGTTTACTTGATGTGATTTCGAGTTGGAATGCTTATTGTTTGTTTAGGTGTTCATTTTGTACTTGTTGGTTAGAGGATTTATGTCAGTATTGACAGTTATGTCGTAATTGGTATGATGTTGGCAGTCCTCTCCTCGTGGTTGATGGGTTTTTGCCTGGTGTTTAAGGTATTACGAAATGCGAAGAGTAGGATGCTTGCACACAATGGAGATAGAAAATGTTGGGGCGTATGCGTGGGTAGAGACAAATACATGTAAGCAGGTGTAGAAATATGGAAATAGTGCATCATGAAAGGGGAAGAGAAAGGATTTTATAGGAAATTTAGAAACGTGATACGTTCACATATCGTTGGGAAACACGAAATAATAATAGAATGACAATTGTATTCGAGTTTTTTTTTTTTTTTTCTTGTTCTAAAGCCATATATTCCAAATTCTAAATACTAAATATGTATGGAGCATCATTACTAGTGCTCAACATATAAAGTATAATGCAAGATTGTGCTATTTTCCTTTACAATCATTGATGTCTTAGATTCTTACTTTTCGGTTTTTTCTTGTTTGTTTTCTTGATTACTAGTTGGGAAAGGGAGAAAATGAGTGAACCATTCATTGGCTCTATCATCATTGTAGATAATAAAATTCTTTTGTCCACCAATTATATGTACTGTAAGAGTGATTAGATTAGTGGATAAACTCAACAGTTATCATATGCTCTTTTTGTGTATCTTCCTAAGATAGCATTTGAATCAGAGGAATAGAGGGGCAGACAGACACGGTTGAAATGTAAAGACCTTTTTTTAATCATTCCATCAAAATGACCCTTTACATCTGTGTTGTGATTCCCGTAAATTCAATAATTTCATGCATGTTGTTTGAGTTTAACTTAGGGAATTTAGATTTGGGATGAAATCTGCTAGATTTTAGAGTTCAATTTTAGGACTCCTTTTGCATTGTTCATTCTCCTTCCCTACTTCTCAAATCTTGGCCTCGATTTCCTTTAGCAGTCTCTATAGCAATCAACTTCCATCGTAGGCTTTAGGCCTTTAACCTATTTCTCCTTGCCAATAGTTGTTCATGCCCTAAGGGCCTATTTGGTATCGTTGATTTTTTAGGTTTTCAGTTTTTGTTTTTCTGGCTGATGAAAAAGAAATGTTTGATATTGATTTGAGAAATGCTACGTGTAAATCATAGAGTTTACAATGAATAGTTTAGAGGGGGTAAATAGGCTATTCAAAAATTTTCACACTAGTATACATTTAATCTTCTGCAGACTTGCTGAACGAGTCTGCAACAGAGACAATAGTGTGGAGAGATTGTCTCTTGAGGGTTCTGAATTGTTTTCCAACAGTTCTAAGTATTTGAATAAAAAACAGTAAGAACACGGAGTTCTTATACTGATTTAGACAATCGTTGTTAAATGATCAACGAAGGCTTAGTCCAGTCTTTTTTTGGTAATCAGTGTGGTCTAACCAAGAGGTGAGTTCATTATCTTCTTGTTTGTGACTTACAAGACAACCTCTTAGAAGTGCATTACTTGCTAGGGCTAGAACCTACTTCGTTGCACAGATCTTTTCAAATGCTCTGCTGCAGATGCTGTTCTTGTTGTGCACTAATGATTTTCTTTCCTCAGATTTTTTACTTCACAACTCTCGAGAACGATTGCACAACACTTGAGAAATTTTCTTGCTTGCAAATGAAATACACAATGAAATTTTCTTGGTGCAAACTAGTGAACTCATTTCCTCAGTGATGCTGACAGACCCTCACATACCCACTATCAACCTTGTACTTTTTTTCAAACCTCAAATCTTTGATGTGACCATTACTCATATCCCATCTCCTTCACTAATCAGTCTGCTGCACTTTCAGTCTTATATGCTTCCATCTCTGCTACAAGTCAGTCCTGTTGCACCCAGTTTACTGTATTGTGATGTAACTTGATCCCGAGGCTTCAGTCCTAGATCCTGAAGCATTTGTGGTCTTTTACTGATCATGTTTGTCTCAATTGTTTATTCAGAACCTTCTGTAGTAGTTTGCATCCAGGTGAATCACGTTGGCACTCCAACTGTGGTCTGCTGCCCTGCTGCATGCTTCCCTAGATTGCAGCTCACTAACCTAGTTCTTAACCTAAACAATTGACCACGAACATGTCCTATTATAAAGTTTTGTTCATCAATTTCTATACATTAGAGGGATTGCACATTCCTAACACTTTGTACACTCTCTTTTGGTTACTCTCCAATCTAATCATTGATTTTTTATAGGATCCACTTGAATTGATGGTACGGTCTCAAATCAATGGATGGGAAAGAGAGTGTTGAAAAGAGTGCACAGACGAGTGCAATTAACATTTCTTTATTGATTTATGTTTTTCAAACGAATGAAACAAAAATAAAAACAAAACAAAAATCAGAAAAATGGGCTTTTAGTTTCTGTTTCTTGTTTCATTTTAGTACAGCATTCGATCATCCCTTTACAAAAAAACATTTTAGTTTATGAAATGTTTTTGATTTTCGCACTAGTTTTTTGTTTCTATTATTGGTTTTAGTTTTCATAGATTTGGAAAGTGATATCAAACATCCCCTGAAGTTCCCAATGGCTCCTTTCATCCTCCAGTCTTTGCGCACAGTTTCACCCACAAAGTATCTAACACGACAGGGACAACATCTCTAGTGAGACACTTTTCATTCTGCTACAATTATTTCTCAGCCAGTTCTTTTGACCACGACCCTTGCTTGAAAGAAAAATAGTTGAAGATGATTCGGTTAGGGTTTTGGCTGCAAAGAAAATGCTATTTGACGAAACGTACAAAATAATGAAATATCCCCCCCCCCCCCTCCCCCCAAACAATATAAATGTGACACTTTGATAGTGCACATTTGTCAATGTGAAGTTTGACTCGTGTCGTGGACGATCATATTTTTTTCCATAAGTTTATCATGAGATATTAATAATAGTTTCAGTCATGTATTTTAGCCATGAGCCAGTGACGTAATTTCTTTGCTTTGTTAAAGACGATAAACGAAACTCTTTAAAATGTTCTCCGAAGGGCATTGATGAATTTTGTTCTGTATATCTTGTTTTGATTAATATTGGAGTGTTAATGAGGGAGAAAGTTATATATCTTTTGTCATCCATAAATTTGCAACCATCCTATGTTCCGGAATGGGCAACCATCCTATGTTTATACCCATGTAATGTGGTAAATTAGCATGCACCTTCCGTTTTTTTTCCCCACTTGTCTCTGTGACTTGTCTGACCGTTTTTAATCCCTTACTTCGCTTGTTCTTGTACTTTTCATTAAATTTGTAGAAGGAAATCACTTGCTTTCATAGATTTCCTTGCATCAAAGGAACGAAGGAAAGTGAAGCTTCTGCTTAATTCTTTTCTTTCTATCCAAATCCAAGTTTTGTTCAACTATGTGGTAGGGAAAAATTTGCATGCTCGTGAACATTGAGGAACTTTTCCCTCCTATTGACTCCTTTTAACTTTCTTGCTACTTTAAACTAGTTTCATTTGCCTTTTCTTATTTGTCGCCATTCACCAATTGTATGAAAGACAGAAAGAGCAATCTGGTCAGTATGATGACTGTTATTGAAAACCTTCATGAGAAAAATCCCGCACATTGATGAATGGTGCAATGCTTAGATCTAGGATTTTAGGGCTACCTTATTTTTCTTTATATGTAGTGATGTGGGTTCTGAAGATATGAGGACATTTGGTGATATGGCCTTGAAATATGTTGGTGATGGAAATTCATGAATTATTTTTTATGTTTATTATCTGGGGATTATTTGTTTGTAACTTTTTAGTGTATGTGAGGTCATGCACAACACTAGACAAGGGGATGAACTAACCATTGTCCAATGAGAAGTTCTCATGATCTTATTGCTAAATCTTATCGATGCATGACATTCTGATATATTATCATACATTTTCAAGCATCCAACAAGAAGATTCTATGCGGGTCTTGGATGCATCTTTGCTTGGATAACAAAAAATTTAATATTGTTCTTTTTTTTCCCCTTTTTTTGGGCATTCAATCAGCATAAAAAAAAATTAAGGTATTAGGATTATGATTTCTGATCAATTCAATTAACTATTCAAATGCTTTTTGGCCTCTTGAATATTATGTTAGTCACACCAGTTAGTACTTTTAGTGTTCAGTTTCTTAGTGTTGACTGTCGATAAGAGTTATGTCTCTCCTTTTTACGGCATTCCTTTTGTTAGCAATCCTACTATGGCAAAAGGAATGGCTATACATCAAAAGACACAGCTATTATCTTCACTCAACAGTGGGAAAAAACTTAGTTTAAGACTTCGACGTGATTTTAAGTTGTTCTATTGACAAAAAGTATTTAAATAGTCCAATGGATTGACCGAAAATCAGAATCCGGGTCTCCCAATGTCGAGAGCCTTGATAAACTTTCGTCATTGGAGACCCATCTCTATCTTTTCCGAAGTTCACATCATTGATTTCTCGAGAGCCTATTCATGGAACTGCGTATGGTTATTCTCCTATTTGATATTCATATGAATAGTAGCCAAATGATATTTGATATTCTGTATTCCACTCTAAGCGAGCATTCGCTTAGTTCTCGCAGCTTTATCGTTTGGCCCATGAAAAGTTCATCCCAGTCTTAGCCTTGGGTATTTGATGTGTTACTACTTATTACGTTACTTGCTGTTTGCAGGTGCAGGACAAGTTTGGAGCAAGAACCAGAGAAAGTACCATCATATACGTTTTCAACGATCAAGTCTGATCCTCATTTTGGTTCAATCTATCGAGAAGTCAGCTCCAATGGGACTTTTGTGATATTTGAGTTTGTTTCTGTCGAAATGTGGAATCTTGCATCTAGCTGCATTGCAGGAAGCATAAACTTGAAGCACAAGTGCCCGAAGGAATGCATAGAATGCTCTGATGACAATGCCTCCTCAAACGGCAGCAGGGATGAAACCTTAGAATGCCCAATATGCTGGGAATCATTTAACCTCGTTGAAAACGTGCCCTATGTGCTGTGGTGTGGACATACTCTGTGCAAGAACTGCATTTTGGGATTACAGTGGGCTGTTATGAAGTTCCCTACTTTACCCATCCAGCTTCCTCTTTTCATCTCTTGTCCGTGGTGTAATCTTCTATCATTCCGCCTGCTTTATAAGGGGAATCTTAAGTTTCCGAAGAAAAACTACTTCCTTCTTTGGATGGTCGAGAGCTTGAATGGCGATAGAGTCAAACCTCCAACCACCTTCTCTATGAATCCAACTGGGCAGCCGACCCACACGGTTAATCCCAGAAGCCAATCTGGTTTGAGACGACCTCATGGCCTTTACAGCAGACCATCAGGTTCAAACCTTGAAGATAACTCAGTAGCCAGTTACCTCACCATGAAAAGACTGGGATCCTCCCTTAGAAAGTCCCTCGCTTTCTTTGTCCATTTAACAGCCAAGTTCCCTTTGGTTCTCATATTCCTTATTATCGTGTTATATGCCATACCAGCCAGTGCAGCGGTTCTCGCGTTGTACATACTCATCACTGTGCTATTTGCTTTACCGTCATTTCTCATTCTCTACTTCTCATATCCAAGCCTTGATTGGCTCGTGAGGGAAATCATCAATTAGATGATCTTGCTCCTTAGATTTGCTTCATCCTGTCTCTCCTTCGTTGTCCTGACTTACGTATTTAAAATGCTAAAACGTGTATATATTGCAGCTTTTTATGTTATTTGGGTATGGAACTGATTAAGAATTGTCGTTACACTCGTTTGAACTTGATCAAATTATGCACCTGCAATGTCTGTATGTACAATGTGAACTCAGATATGCAGAGGTTAAATTGTGTTATTTGAATTTCTTGTCATAGCAGCAGTCCGCATGTCTTTGATTTGGCTTTGCGTTTCTTTACCATCCGTTGATCTCATGGATCCGTCGAAAGAGGGTGACTGGTAGGTCGAGTCCACCTTGCCATCAAGGGGATTGAGTTTCAGTATGGGGGGGTCCGATGGTAAAAGTTGTTACTCCTGTGTCAGTTCTCAAGGGGCAGGACTTTGTCCAGGGATTGTGAAACATGAGGTCTGCTCAAGTTTAAATAACTAAAAAAGCAACGTAGAGGACCTGGAAATTAAAAAGACCATACAGTGAGGGGGAATACAGAAAAAAAATTACAAAAGAAGAAAAACTACAACTTCCTACTTGGCCTGGCCTTGTTTATTTGCTTCATATCAGTTACTCATCTGTCTCAAATTTTTTACGACGACACATATTTCGAAATCTAATTAATTATGATCATATATCATTGTTTACAAAATTGTTGTAAAATACTAATGATAGATTAAGTTATGAATTTTTATTTTGAGCCAATTTAAGGCTTTTTCTGACATGATTAGAAATAAGAACTGAACATTTCGAAGTGCATGTCATAAAAATTATGGGACGAAGAGAATAATTTATTTGCTATTAGTTTTAGTTGATACTATGTTAGTTATTTTAATCAATTAATGGGGAAAGTGGTTAGTTTCTTCTCAGATAATGGGAAGTTTTTATTTGTTCTATTGTATTCCCCTATAAAAATGAGAATTTGGGATGAGATATATATACAGATTAATCAAACAACATTCTTTTCTGGAGTTTTATCCTTACTCAAAAAAAGATCGTATCAATATGGTGCTCTCGTTGACCTTCTCCTCCCATGTCTGAAGGCACACGACTCAACTCAAGACCCTCGATGAGCCTGTCGCTAACCTTTACAAAATTTCTAATGCTCACTCCAACTAGTTTGTCACCCTAAACGAGCGACTCGATACCATCACCACAAAACTTGCAACGTTACTTGTCATAAAAGCACAACAGAATGTCGGTAACACATATAACGCCCCTCCCAATAAGAATCCAGCTTGATGATCATTGAAGCTTGATTTTCCATGTTTTGATGGTAGCAATCTACTTGGTTAGATTTTCAAAGACAATCAATTTTTCGTCTATCATAATACCCCAGATGATTAGTGTCTCACGATCGTATCCTTTCATATGGATGGATCTGCTCTTGCCTTGTCCCAATGGAAGCATAAGAATGCACAATTAAGACGTGAGATTCCTTTGCTTTCGCTTTTGAAGCACGATTTGGAGATTTGCCTTTTGTTAACTACATCACTTCCCTTTGCAGACTAAGCCAATCAACCACGGTTGTAGTTTGTACCTCCATGTTCGAGGTCCTCGCCAATCGAATCATCAACCTTCCCGTAGAATTCATGCTCATATGTTACATATCGAGATTGAAATCTGAAATCCGTCGCAAAGTATAAGCACCGTAGCAAACTTCCTTGCCCAAAGCGCAAGGCTTGGTTAATCTTCAAGAAAAGAAACTCTTTGAGCAACGCCGACAACAAGTTTTCCAAGCCTTCATCCTTACCTCCACCATCACTACTGCCCTCGCCCACGCTAGCATCAACCTTACAAAATTAAACACTGCCAATTCGTCGCCTCACTGTTGTGGAGATGCAATATTGTCATGAGAAGGAATTATGTTTCAATTGTGACTAGAATTTTCATCGCGGACATCGATGTAAATTCATCAGCCAATTTCTTGCACTTCTTTGTGATGATTCACTTGACAGTTGTGAACCCGTTGATGATCCACCACCACAATCCGATCCTCCTCCAGAAATTTCACTCCATGCCCTACCCGATCAATATTCACCTTGAGCACTTTGTCTCACTGATACCATCTGCAGTCAACAGGTTCAAGTTCTTGTTGACATCCGTAGCACACACAATTTATGTCAATTTAATATCTCTTATATAAAAATCTTGAATATTCTTTTTTTTTTTTAACTTTAGTTTCTTATCTTAGTTTAACACTTTATTCTTTATCATCAAAATCCACAACCCCCAAATTTATGCAGTTTATTTTATATAGGATCACAATATTTAATTTTTAATCCCCGTTTCTTATTGGGTTCGACCCTGCTTGTCACTGCTATACTTATTAATATCCTATTAAAGTTTATGTGGTATACTTAGGATATAATTTGCACATCTTGCGACGGACGTGTCACCTATCCTCTCGGAATCAATGCATACAACAAGATCAACACAAGGTGATCAATGAAGCAAAGCACTAAGTTCAACAACCAACACACAACCATAACAATGCATGAACAACTAAATCAAGGCATGAAAGTAACTACAACACTATTCTAACTACATCGCAACCCTAATCAAGAGTTTAGTTCATGATTCGGAGGCAAAGGCAAATCATCAAACACCTCATGTGCATACAAATCATAATCATCAATGTCTTAAAAACAATAAGGGAAAAGCAAAACCAAGGATGATCTTTCCTAGATAGATGAGGTAGAATGATCCTCAATCTTCCTTGATCTTCTTCTCCCTTTAATTGTGATCATTTGATGATAGAAATGCTCCAAAACAAGCACCAAAACCCACCAACATAGGCAAATACACAAGATGATCTCAATGTATGGAGTGGTGATGTTTTTATAGGGGAGACAAAGGTGGCTATACCACCTGCGCTGGAGCATAGCCCACAGCACGGCTCCCAGCTGTTGATTCGGCCCGGACCCGCTCATCGTCCCGTTCAAACCTTTTTCTGCTCGTTTGACCTTGTTTGACCTCCACTTTCGACATTCTTGGGATCGTTCTTCTCCCCTTGCAAAAACACACATAAAAATGTATGTGTTAACTCAAGGAAAGATATAACATAATTTAAATACACAATTAACCCAATGACGCAATGAAACTGAGAAAGAAACAAGGTCGAATGTGCACTTTTACGCTCTAATCAACTCCCCCAAGCTTGAGTTGTTGCTTGTCCTCAAGCAATGAAAATGACGTGGGAAAAAAAAAAAAAGAAAAAAGAAAGACCTAACTTGCAAGTGCCATAATTCAAGATATTAACACACCAATTCATCGTCCCCCTACGACTACTTACATGATCACATCCTAATGTCACCACACTGTTTTGCAGACAAGCCATATCTCTCACCATCCAATATGATCGTGAGGATCATTTAACACATACTCTCAAATTATCATTATGCAAGGATAAGGGTTCAATCCAAATAATACATCAAGCAAAAAACATTCGTATACCAACCACCCAACCACCCTCTTACCGAACCAAATGTATAATTGCGATCCAAGATAAGATCGGGACCGATAAAAGTTCAAGATAGGGAGATGAAGGCTGGCTATTTGGCTATGTGAAACTCGGGTATAAAGGGGCCGGGTAGGAATATAGTCTAGGTCAAGACATCGGCGTTCATCTAAACTCATCCCCAATCAAGGCATTGTGCCATGCGTAAAAACACACTAAGTACACGTAACCAACTATACAACATCCTCGAGTCACCCCTTTATTAGGATTGGTGATTTCTCGAGTTACAATGACTTTGTAACATGAGAAAAAAAAAACTTTTCTCATTTTTTTAACAACGTTTGAAGATAGAACATAGCACCTCGGCCTCGACACATTGTGTGCAAATTACATGAACAACGAAGAACAAAAACACTCTGGCCTTGGCACATTATGTGCCATATTATATTGATATAATCCAATCAACCGCTACCCATACAATATCTCCCTCCTATCGCCGACTTGACTCATACACGAGTCAAAGTTCAAATGGGATCTTTTTTTTGTGGAGTTTTCATTGCATGATAGTAGAAAGCAACTCCAACATCGAGTGCACGCATGCCTAATAAAACAATATATCGCGTACATATGAGATACAAGGGGTAAAATAGAAGAGAAATAGCATTAGGTAAGGGAGGTTTACAGGTAAATGGCAACACAATAAAGTGATATCAATGATCAACAATTGCACACCTCTCCGCCTGACAACCAACCGAGTATCTAATAACTTCAAGCTCAATGTGTTATAGGGATCTAATCTTATTGTTGTCTCACTATCCTGTGTTTAATTTTCCCATCCTTATGCCTAACTTGGAAAGTCAATTATAGTGAAATGTCGGATATGCTCTGCCATGAAATCGCAAAGGGTGTCATTTTAGGCATGTAGGTTTCTTGAATATGGCACTTTATTGTTCATCATAAGATGTAAACATGTTTTTGCATTCCTAACAAGGCTCACAACTCATTATAAAGCTCTAATAACAAGATAAATCAAGCTTTTCCCACACATAAAGTCATACACACCATCATGAACTCAAAACAAGACGTGATAAGAAGAACGATGTAACCTAGACCTAGACTCGAGGCTCGACACTACAATCTTAAGCGAACTCCAACTCACTACTCCTCCAAGCTTATTTGAAGCATAGGACTCGATGCAAGAAAAAAAAAGATAGATATGCAAGGATGAAGTAGAGTTAGAGTGAACTCGCCTTAGAAAGTTGTCGACGCTCGACGTGGCCTAAATGTAGCTTCGTTCTCGATTTTTATAGGCGTCCCGACTCATGTAGATGGTGTCATTGTCTTGTATTTGGAATTTTTTGATGATTCGTGCATGATACCTTGAAAACAAGATGTGTGTAAGTTGGCAAAATAAGGACGCAACGTGCTAGCATTAACCTTTTGTGTCAATCGTATCGAAACCGTCACAAAAGCATGGGAAAACAAGTGAACCATTATAAAACCATGTAATAAGTGTAAAACAATCCAAATAAAATGATCAAACTCAAGAATCATCAAGAAAAGGTCCCACAAGCATTTCATCGAACACTTAGTGTACATGATGATGAACTAGCTTTCTAGCATGCTTTCGAGCCTTTAAATCACCATCCAATGCATGATTCTTGCTATCAAAGATTAATTAGTATCAATTTCACTCACTATCAATCATACAAGGTCGTCATCAAAGCAAAACAACTCATGAAAGTGTAGAGGATGCATAGAGGTTAAGGTTAGAAGTGATGTACCTTGTAATCTTGAATGAATAAATTGAGTGATTGATCAAAATTTTCATATTTAGAACTTTATTTGGGAGGTAAATTTGATTTGAAAAAGAGTTTGGGAGGAGGTGCCTGAGGAGTTGAAAGAAGAAAACAGTGTGAAAAATGGTTTAAGTATTGAAGAAAAGAGGTGAAAAAGAGAGGGTGTGGTATGTCTAAGGGTGTCACATGAAGAGGAAGGCTGCCAGGTGCCGTAGGCTTCCATAGATGTTAAGCGTTTACTAATTCATAATACGCAAGTGCACGTGTCGTTTATCAAGTAATAAAAGAGAGTAAGAGTATCGTCCCACGAGAAAATAGGTTCCTAGCTATTGATAATGTAGTCCTAATTAGGTCAGACTAAACTAATAGAATGAGGTTTTTAGGCAAATGAAACTAGAAAACAAAAGAAACAAGGATAAGCACTAAGCTAAACGTCAAGTGATATGGAAGTGGGGATAGGGTTACGTCTTCGTTATCTTAGTGTGTGATCACTCCGTTTACTCTAATCTAGTTGTTCTTTAGGTTTCTAGGTTGTTAGTAAAGGATCCATAAGCTATAAGTTACTCTCTTTTGAGATCTAAGGTAAATCTCATTAGACGTCACCTCAACACATCTCCATGAGAGATGAATGCATCTAGCGAGTGATATGCACATTGGTTCCCCTAAACGACTATGAGAGTCATGCAAGCGGTCTCTTGACCTTGCATTAAACTCTAGGTGAGGGTTGTCTAGGTCACGCTTACACCTATCCTCTCGGAATCAATAAAAATGACGAGATCAACACAAGGTGATCAATCAAGCAAAGCACTTAGTTCAACAACCAACACACAACCATAACAATGCATGAACAACTAAATTAAGACATGAAAGTGATTACAACACTATTCTAACTACATCATAACCCTAATCAAGAGTTTAGTTCATGATTTGAAGGTAAAGGCAAATCATCAAGCACCTCATGTGCATACAAGCGATAATCATCAATGTCTCAAAAACAACAAGGGAAAAACTAAACCAAGGATGATCTTCCCTGGATAGATGATGTAGAATCATCCTCAATTTTCCTTGATCTTCTTCTCCCTTTAATGGTGATGATTTGATGATAGAAATGCTACAAAATAAGCACCGAAACCCACCAACACTTACGCAAATACACAAGATGATCTCAATGCGTGGAGTGATGATGTTTTTATGGGGGAGACAAAGGTGGCTGTGCCACCTGCACTGGAGCACAGCCCACAGCATGGCTCTGAGTTGGTTTTGGACTTTCGGGCTGCCTCATCATGGCCGGTTCGGCCTGGACCCGCTCGTCGTCCTATTCAAGCCTTTTTATTCCCATTTGATCTCCGTTTTCGACGTTCTTGGGCTTGTTTTGCTCTCCTTGTAAAAACACATATGAAAATGTATGAGTCAACTCAAAGAAAGATATAAAGCACAATTTTAATGCACAATTAGTCCAAAGATGCATAGAAAACCAAGAAAGAAACAAGGTCAAACGTGCACTTTTACGCTCTAATTAGTAGGTATTTATAGGAAGATGAAAAATAACAAGCTTTCCATACAATAGAGAAGATAAATCATGTAGATCTGGTAAGGCACACAACCCTTGCATGCCAGACAGTGTCCGTGCGTAATCATGCATGGCCGTGTACTATGCTCAAGTCGTTTTTCTTCACATCGTGCTCAGCGACTTCTGGTACATCATGTTGCACGGCCCATGCACACCATTCATGATCGTGCTCTTTAGAAAAGCAGCATACTTTGTTGTTTATACTCCTAATAAACCATAAACATGTCCCAATACTTTTGAAATCATCAAGCAACTCCAGAAAACAGCTACGAAACTCTTCAATGGCAGCTCACCATAAAAAATACTTCAAACTCTTCATATCTGTAATGAAAATACGAAATACGAAAGTATCAACGCTCTAAATAATAAAAGGAACTAAACGACTCATTTTAACAATAAAACTGACACAAACAAATAACTTTGACTAAGAAAACAATGCGTGTTTACACATACATCATTAAGGGACTTATAATGTGACATAACTGTTATATAGTACTTTTAAATAACATGTGACAAAGGAATGTGATGAAAACAAGTTTGAGTAGAAACTTGAATAGGTGAAAGTAAAGGAGCAAAAGGTTGTTTGAAAACCTTTATCCACATTGGTGGTGTGGGAACTAGAGAGACCATATATAAAGACTCTACCACTACATCTCTCTTGAATTAATAGCTAAGGCATGTGAGCTTTGCAAACACACACACGCACACACGTGTCGGGCCGGGTTGGGCTTGGGCTTGGCTTTGGCTTTGGTTTCACTAAAAGAAAAAGTCTTTTTTCACGACGGCAGCAAAATACGACAGATATAATACGTCGCAAAAGTCTAAATACTGCGACGGATACGTCGCAAAACATATATGAGAAAAATAAAATTAAAAGAAACAAAATTACGATGGAAAGTCAACGTCCGTCGCAAAAGTAAAACCAGGACACGACGGCTTCCGTCTCACATATGCATAGGAAAAAATTATGAAAAAAATTAACAGCGCATTAAGTGTTTGCGACGGATTCCGTCGCAAAACACTCTTTATGCAAATTTTTTAACCCAAATTTTTCCAAAGTGTTGTGAAGAAACTAAATCTGCGACTGGGCCGTCGCAGATATAAAACTAAACTGCGACGGATTTCGTCGCTGAACACGCTTTATGCAAACTTTTCCCCCCAAAATTTTTCTAAGTGTTGGAAGAAAGAAAAACTGTGACGGGTCCATCGCAATGCACTTAGAAAAATTTATGGTTAAGGGTTAGGGTTTAGGTTTAGGGTTTTAACGTTTAGATTACTTTTAGTAATTACATTAACGCGACGGAGTTTGTCGCAGTTGTTAATTTAGACGACGGGATCCGTCGCAGATATCAATATATGCGACGGAATCCGTCGTAGGTGTTAAGAAAAATGCAATTAATGATTTATACGTTTAAAATAATTATGTTACATATTAAAGTTTGAAATCATTACACAAATTTAAGATAAGTACAAGTTAAAAATTTTGTCTGCGTTTCAATGCATTTCAAGTGAAAAGTTTTCATTAATTTAGCGAAATAAAATTGTAAATATATCAAAGATATATAAGATAGAAGTGGTTGCGTAATTAATCTTTGGATTATTTGTTATCTTTTAAATACCG
>JAOVYX010015639.1:0-27157 GCA_035668315.1 Drosera spatulata | reverse complement strand
GAAGTGGAGCAAAAGAAGCAAATCGATGAGGTTAGAAAGAAGACTTTGGCCTTCAAAGCACAAGAAAAAATTCTGAGATCTATGGGAGAGGAGAACAGTAGTGACACCTCATCTGCAAGTGAACAGGCAATCTCAGAGGAACTTGCAGTAATGGGCAAGAAATTCAGAAAGTTATTCGAAACGAAAAATATCAAGAAAAACATCTCAAGTAAGGCCAAAGAAGCAGAAAAGGAGGTCTGCTATAACTGCAGAAAGCCAAGGCACTTTGCTGCACAATCCAGACGACCAGCACAGGAATTGTTTGCACAAAGAAACAAGAAAGAATACAGCAAAGGAACTCTGGAAGAAAAGAAAAAGGCAAGGCCTATGCTACGAAGACATGGAGTGAGAAAGACTCAGATGATGAGGGAACAATTTCAAACGCACAGCTCTGTCTCAGGGCAAGGAGTGAGGAAAAACAAAAGGTATTTGATCTCTCTAACTCTGATGCCACTGTAGAGGAACTAAAGGAGGCTCTTCAAGAGACCTCTAAGAACTTTATTTCCCTTTCAAGGAAAAATAAAGACAACCTCGAATCGATTGTAATTTTCAAATAAAATTACAATCTAGCATGAGGAGAAATCGACAATAAGTCAAATGGTTTAACAGTGGTCCAAAATGAACTAAAGGAATCAGATAAAAAGGTAAAACTTCTCACTACAGTGGTGAAAACGCTCACAAAAAGAAACGCTTAGTTGCAGGCTCAGGTAGACACATGGAATGGAAAGACACTGGATTTGCAGAAGATGCTAATCATGGGTCAATCCTCAAGTGATCAATCAAAACTGGGATACAAAAGATGGCTGAGTGATGCTGCATACTCAAAAGCAAATAAGGTCCCTGCAGCTAGCAAGGAAAAGGTAAAACAAACCTCGGTAAAAATAATACAGAAGGGTAAACCACTATTGTAAAGGAAAGCAGAGAAGTAAAGTCTCTATTGCTCAATCCAAAAAGGTTGAGCCTTTGGGCAAAACAGTAGCTCAAACAAGTGCAAAACACCACAAAGTACATATAGTCAGAGGTAATAAGATAAAAGTCCATTATGAATCTGACAAGAGGTCACATAAACCTAAGTATGCACCAAATTACTCAGTATGGAACAAAACTTCCAACATTGCATGGGGAAGACCACATTTAAAACCCTACTGCACATGCAAAATGCAGCAGAGGGAATAGAAAAATTCAAGCAGACTTCCTAGAGTAGTGAGACCATGGATTTATTGCTATAATTGTGGCAAACCCGTTCACAAAGCAATTAATCGTTGGACACCACACAAGAAAATTATTCAAGTGTGGGTGCCCAAGACTAACACGTAAGGACCCATACTTATGGGTACAATGTACAACACTTCATCCCTTTATTGTAGGAATAACAAGTTGGGGCATGGTACGTGGACAGTGGATGCTCATGATACATGACAGGGAACAAAAACCTACTGAGAGAATACATAAAAGAAAAAGGACCTATAGTCATATTTGGAGGAGGTATGACAGGTAAAACTAAATGTTATGGAATCCTTGGTACAGGTTCTCCAATCGTTAGAAATATAGCTTATGTTAAAGGATTAGAACACAACCTGCTATCTTTACTCATGATTCATGTCAAGTAAAAGATAAAATCACCAAAGAAGTCAAACTAATACGATGCAAAAAAGGGAACATCTATGCTGTATACTTCAATTTATCTCAGTAAGCTCAAATTACATGTTTCTATACTAAAGATGCTGAAGATACAAATTTGCTATGGCATAAAAGAGTAGCACATCTAAATTTCAAAACCATAGCTAAGCTATCCTAAAAAAACCTGATAAGAGGACTTTCTCAAATCAAGTTTAAGAAGGATAAACTGTGTAAATCATGCAAAGAAGACAAGCAGATTAGAGCAAGTCTTAAACCAATAAACTCATCAGAAACAACTAAAGTACTCGAACTACTCCACATGGATCTTTTTGGTCCATTAGAAATAGAGAGCTTAAATAGATAGAAATATGCCATAGTTATAGTAGATGATTACTCAAGATATACATGGGTTATATTTTTACACAAAAAGAGTGAAACTTGCAATTTGCTGACTAGGTTTTTGAGACAAGTGCAAAATGAAAAAGGAACTGAGGTAGTCACAATCAGAAGTGATCATGGCACTGAATTTGATCAAGCAGGTATCGACAGATACTGTGATGATCATGGTATAAGACACAACTTCTCCGCACCTAGAACACCACACCAAAATGGTGTAGTGGAGAGAAAAAATAGGACACTCATAGAAGCAGCCAGAATCATGCTTGCTGATGCAGACTTATCTAAAAGTTTCTGGGCTGAAGCAGTAAACACTGCCTGTTATGTTCTAAATAGGTGTTTTATACATAAGCTACCTAAGAAAACTCCCTATGAGTTATGGAAAGAAAAGACACCAAGTGTTAAGTACTTTTATGCATTTGGATGCAAATGTTATATTCACAACAATGATAAACAACACATAGGAAAATTTGACTCTAAAACAGATGAAGGAACGTTTCTAGGATATTCCACAACTAGCAAAGCTTTCAGAGTCTACAATAAGAAAACACAAATAGTTGAGGAATCAGTTCACGTATTCTTTGATGAATCTGAAATATCCATTCATACTGTTAATGTTTTTGATGAGGAATGTGCATGCATAAATGATGAACAAGATGCAAATAAGGGCTTTGATGTTGCAGTAAAAGAGGAGCAGTCTACAAACTCAGAAGAAAACATCACTGCAGCAGAGCCAGAGCAGCCCACAATACAACAACAATTGGAGGAGATCACCATTGATCAACAGGAAGATAAAAGAAGATGGATCAAGGCACATACACAAGATGTCATCATTGGAGACAAAGATACACCAGTATAGACTAGAAGAGTAACAACCAAAGAATGCCTGTCTGCATGTTTTATATTAGAAATGGAGCCAAAGACAGTAGATGAAGCTCTGAGTTATCCAAACCGGATTGATGCCATGTAGAAAGAATTGAATGAATTTCAGATAAATGAAGTGTAGTATCTAGTGTCTAGACCCTAAAATTATCCAGTAGTTGGCTGCAAGTGGGAGTTAAAAAATAAGACTAATGAGAATTGAATAACCATCAGAAATAAGGCTAGGCTAGTGGCAAAAGGTTACTCACAAAAAGAAGGGATTGACTTTGATGAAACCTTTGCTCCTGTTGTAAGATTGGAAGCTATAAGAATGTTCCTTGCCTATGCTACACACCAAGAATTCAAAGTCTATCAAATGGATGTGAAGAGTGCCTTCCTGAATGGAAAGCTGCAAGAAAAGGTTTATGTTGAACAGCCTCCTGGATTTGAAGACTTTGAACATCCAAATCATGTCTATAGATTAGACAAAGTCTTATTTGGCTTAAAACAAGTTCCAAGGGCGTAGTATGAAACCCTCTCAACCTTTCTGTGTGAAAATAATTTTCAAAGAGGAAAGGTAGATACCACCCTATTTCTTAAAAAATATAAGGAGCATACACTCTCAGTGCAAATCTATGTAGATGATATTATATTTGGTTGCACTAATAATAACCTGTGTGAAAGATTCACTGTCCTAATAAAATCAAAATTCCAAATGAGTTTAATGGGAGAGTTGAAATACTTTCTAGGTCTTCAGGTTCAACAACAAAATAGTGGAATATTCTTCAATCAAGCTAAATACCTGAAGAATATAATTAAGAAATATGGTCTAGAAAATACAAGTCATATGAAAACTCCCATGAGCTCAGCTGCAAAAATAGACAATGATGAGAGTGGGAAAGGAATAACTCAAACAATGTATAGAGGCATAATAGGATCACTTTTGTACCTAACTGCAAGCAGACCAGACATCCTATACTCAGTCTGCGTCTATGCTAGATATCAATCTGATCCCAAAGAATTCCATTACACCGCAGTAAAGAGGATCCAGAGATATCTCAAGGGAACTCCAAATCTGGGTATCTGGTATCCTAAGGAATCAGATTTCATACTAATAGGCTATTCAGATGCAGACTTCGCAGGTTGCAGGGTTGATAGAAAAGGCACATGTGGAACATGCCAATTACTTGGTGCAATATTGATATCGTGGTTTAGCAAGAAACAAATCACTATCTCAATCTCTACTGCAGAAGCAGCATATATAGCTGCAGGAAGCTATGCTAAACAGGTATTATGGATAAGGTCACAGCTTGCAGACTATAGTATTTCATTTTCCAAAGCACCAATATTTTGTAACAACACGTCTGCAATGAAAATTTTAGAAAATCCACTTTTTCATACAAGGGCCAAGCACATAGATGTCAGATACCATTTTATCAGGGATCATGTGCAAAAAGGTCATATCAAATTGGAATAAATACCAATAGAAAAACAAATTACGGACATTTTTATAAAATCTATCGATGAGAGTAAATTTATCCAATTTCGAGGTGAATTGGGTATGATTGATTTAAATGAGTAAATGGCCAAAAATGCCTTACTGCTCTACTGCACATGTAAGATGCAAACTAGCATTGATTTTCACTCTATTGCATTTCTGTTTTTAGAAAGAAACAGTTTTCAAAATTTTCACCTAAACTTCCCCAGCAGTCAAATAAATGACTCGAATCTTAGTAAATCATGTAACGGTCACTTTTCAAAATTACAACGGTAACTTTCAATTGGGTATAAATATGCAAAAATTCTTGAACCCAAAATACTTTCTCTCTCTCTCTCTCTCTAAAATTTCTAAAACTCTCTTACCCTCTACTGCAAAACTCTAGTTCAAGTTTTTCAATTCTTAATTTTTACGAGCGATCAAATTTAATTCCAAATACATTCGAAAATGGCCAACGCTCGTTCTAATGCACCATCCAAGAGCGACAAAGCTCAAGCTGAAACAAGCCCATCTATGAAGATAGAGCTGCAAGCTGGAGTTGTCCTGGACTTCGAAACCCTAAAAAGGGAATCTGATGAAGTTAAGGAGATTGCAGAACTCATACAAGATGCTGGGTTGAAATACTTGTGTGAGAAGGCTAGCAGGATATACGATGAAGAAGTGCTGGATTTCATAGAGAAGACGAAGATGGCAGATAACTTCGAATCCATCACATACACCTCCAGCAAGAAGACTGGGATTATTGTTACTCCCAAGGACTTTGAACAATTGTTCAAAGTTTCAAACGAAGGACCTCGAGATATCCCAGTCTCAGTGGTGACCGATGGAAGACATGCGATGCTGAGAAAAGATCATCAAAAGGAAGGGATCAGGACAATGAAGAAGTACCTGTCAAAACCACATAAACTGTTAGCACAGACGTGGTCAAGAAGGCCATCATGTGCAGGGAATTCTCAAAAGATCAAATCATCTCTGATCAACAGGAGATCATTGTGCAATCCCAACAAAGCACAAAATCAACTAGGCGAAGCTTCTGATGTATCAACTGGGTAAAGCAGTGGAGGTCGGACAACATCTCTTTGGTAGAGTCATAAGCATTATCCTCAAAGAGAAGCTCAAACTCTCAGACAAAAGAAGAAGGCCATGGACAATGGCAAAACAAATTGATGTAAAGAAGATTGGGAAGCAACAAGTTGGCTTCTCAAAGAAAGCAAAGGAGGTGCACACCATATCAATGGCTTCAGATCAAACTCTCAAGAAGGCTATGGTAAAGGCAAAGGAGAAAATCACCAAGACGCCTACAGAAGGCAGACTGAAGCAGACTGCAGAAGAGAGACATACAAAGACTACAAGAAGGAAACTAATTCTGCAGACCTCTGAAGAAGCAAAGGAGACCCTGTCAAGGACACCTACTACACGACAAGTAACTCTAGAAGAAGAAGTAACACAGCCCATTCCTGCAGACGAGCAGACTGAAGTCATTGCAAAGAAATCAACAATGGAGTCAGAAATGATTCCTCTTACGACCAATGAAGGAGGGACATCATCAAAGGCCATACCTCCAAAGGAGCCAGAAATAACTATACTTCATGATGCAAACATTGCATTAGAGTACCTCAAGGCAGGAGCTGAAGAGCATCTCCCACAGCTCATCTTGAAAGCACAGCAGAATACTAGAAAATTAGGGAAGGACCTATGGCACAACTCAGACAGGAGCTCAATGGTCAAGGATGCACAAGAAAGGAGATTGAAGACATCGAGGCCAACCTGAGAAGGATGCATACTGATCAACCTCTCAGCACCTCTACTACAGTTCCTCTAGCAATCCGGTCTACTACACCTGAGGTGGAATCATCCACAACTACACTCATTCCCATCTTTACTGCTGGAATGGAGTTGGTAAGAGTTGAAGCAGAATACCCCTCCACAACATCAGAAGTCTGGGCTACAACAATAACCACAATAGGAGCTACAGACAAGAAGGAAATACAAGAAGCTCTGCAGACCATCCAATCCGTAGAGGCAAGGGTGACAGAGCATAGATCACGGGCAGATGAACTATTGGGAAAACCTGAAAAGGAGGCCATGACATAGAAGTTTATCAGAGAACATAAGCTTCCATTAAAGAGAAAGCTGAAGGCTGCAGCTCAGAGGCCAAAACTGCTTCCATCAGGACCTACCACCAGATACATGATTAATCCTGATGGAACTAGGACAAAGATTGGCATTGTGGATAATATGACTGAAGCTGAGAGAGAGCAGCTCATACTTATTCAAATGAAAGAGGCTACAAAAAGAAGAGGCCCACAGAACCATACATTCTCTTCAATGGAGCCCTAGAGATAAAGGACTCAACTATAAAGACAAAGAGGCACAAGCAGGCTCAACTATGAGCTATGGAGTTTGTCCACACACCAGAGGTGGAAACGGAGTTGAAAAGATTAGTAGACAAGCATGTCAAAACAGCAACCTTAGAGATCTATGACTATCTGTCAAGACGAACCATTGGCAGACCACCATCTCCTGGAGATAGTGATGATCATGATGATGACAACCATCAAGAAGAAGAAAGTCATGATGATGATGAAATGATTGATAAAGTTTCCAAAGAAGGCTTTGGAGAACTCCCGGCAGCAAAGAAAACAGCAGAAGAACTAGAAGCAACAGACGAACCAGCAGTAGAAGAGTCAATAGTAGCAGAGCCAGCTTCAGAAGAAAGGGCAGCAGAGGGTGAACAGACTACTGCAGATAGACAATTTCAACCATCTGAAGAGCAGTCTAAAGAAAAGGTGGAACACACTCATCAAGGAGCATTCACAGAGATCACAGCCATTGATCTGACTCTAATGCAAACTGAGGAAGTGGTCATAATTGAAGACGAGGCCTCTGAAATGACTTCTGTAATCGAGGAAGGGCAGACTGCAGAAGACATCTCCTCTACAGGAATGACGCTTCAGGAAATCAAGGAGCACCTAATGAGTGATACTCCAACAAGTCAGCAGCATATGCACACCCAAGGTGTATCATCTCTGAACCTGATGTTCACTCCCACATCCTCCTTTCGGCTAATGCAGACTAAGGCAGACCCTCCATCTATTGGATTCCCACAAGGTCTACTGTATGGTGCAACTTCCAAAATACCCATGACACTTAGACTGCATCCAGAAGTCTGAGACTAGCATTGAAAGACATCAAGTTGACAAAGGTACATAAAGGCCATCCCCCACTGCCAGAGACACAGCCATTGTTGGGATCACACAGCCACAGCAGGCCTTTCCATTCCCTCCAGAGACAACGATGGAATACTGGCTGTGACAACTGAATCAAGAAGTCTACAACGTGCATCAATGGACAAAAGATGCCTTTAGAGACCTTCTTGACAAATTGGAACCAGTTGCAAATGAGCTGGCCTCAGAAAAGAAAACTGGAAACAAATGCTTCGAAGAGTTTCATGATATCCTTTCTGATATAGCTGAAGGACTTCTAAAATAGATTCAACTGAGCAATGCCATCAATCTTCAACAATACAGACTCAGCTCCTCAAATCTCAACAAACTCAGAGGTCAACATTCAGCAGATCTATGCAAACTGCAGACCTCACTTCAGTCCACTCAATGACAGCTTCAGGAACATATTCTCAACATTGACAAAAGACTAAGCCTGTTGGAAAACAACTTGCAAGTTAAGACAGCAAAAGCCACAGCTGCTCAACAAGTCACATCCTTGGAACTGAACACTCTTAAAACAGTAGTTTAATCCCCCACAGCAACTCTTAGAGAAGATGCTAACAAAAAGAGGGAGAAAGCTTAAGCAAAGAAGAAGGAGACAAAAATAGCAACAACAGTAAAGTAAAAGTCTACAGAGAGCTCAAAAGAAGATCTCAAGCTATAATAGTAAGAGAAAGGTCAGCAAAGTATAGAAAGCCTTCTCAAGAACCCTAAAGGTCATAGGGGGAGAAGAGAAGGCATGGAGGACAGCATGAAGACTACCCTCCAAAGTGCAACAGAGGAGGAGAACAACATAGGTAAATCCCCTGCTAAGTGCAATTTTAGGTTCTAAATTTTAATTTTTTATTTTTTGACAATGTAAGTAGTTATCTTGCTATTTTATTACTTAAAAATTTTGTTAACATCAATTTAGGGGGAGATTGATAGGAATATACAGTCCCTCTATTTGTATAGAAATTGATGAACAAAACTTAAGAGTTTAACCATGATGTAGTTAGTGTGCTTCGGCTGGAAATAAGGTTAGTAATCTGCAGTCTAGGTTTGATGAGGAAGAGCTGACGGCCATAGATGGAGAGCACTGTGGGCCACTAGATACACACTACTACAAAAAGATTTGAGCAAGCCACCTAAGACATACATAGACAACAAAAAACCTGCAATTGCTTCAGGATCTAGTATCAATCTTGTTGACAACAGCCAATCCAGCAACGCAGAAAAGGTTACAGCAGTGCTGGGTGCAGATGAGGTTACAGTAGTGATCGGGAGCAGACGAGGTCTCAACGGTACTGGGTGCAGACTAAGTTGCAGCAGACTGAGTGCAGCAGAGTTGATATCAGGGTTGGACAAGAATCAAAGGATTGGTCAAATCAAAGATTTGAGGTATGAAAAATCTGTACTAGGATCAGAAAAGCTAAAGCAAGTCTGTAAACATCAGTGATGGGGTCACTATGAGCAAACCGACAAAGCTGTCAACATCTAAATAATATAGTCACAGGTTCTCATCTCCTCAGCCTATAAAAGTGGATCAAAGGAGCTCAGAGGACAGATGCATGAAAGATGATATTTTGAACACTCTCAGAAAGAAGAAAAATCAGAAATCATTGTGCAATCATCCTAGTGAGCTAAAACGAACACTTACTAGTCTGCTCTGAAGGACAAGAAGCTGCAGCAGAGTCCAAAGAAGGATCTGTGCAAGGATCTAGGTTCTTAGCCTTTAGCAAGTTGTGAACTTGTAAAGGGGTTTTCTTGTAAGCTAAAAACAAGAAGATAGTGAACTCACCTCTTGGTTTGACTACAACGGTCACCAAGGGAAGACTGGATTAAGCTCTCGTTGATCAATTGATAACGAGTGTCTGAACCAATATAAAATCCTATGTTCTTACTTTTCTTTGCATTGCTTTGCATATTAGAATTGTTAGAAATAAGTTAAAGAGTACAAAGAGACAAGCTTTGAAAGCATAAGTTTCAACAGCAGACATATATTGCAGTCTGCAAGAACAACTAGTGCAGACTAGTTAAACACTATACTATCTTATATCGAAAAACTTTTAAAACAACCTATTCAACCCCCCTCTAGGTTGTACCTTTGGGAATAACTGTCTCTCAGATATTTTATTCGAGAGATGAAAATACCATTATCTATCTGTTGTACCTGTAATCCAAGGAAACAATACAGCGTTCAGATTTTCTATCAGACCAATGATCAAATAGTAACTTAATCAAGATTCTTATGAACAGAGTTTTGATTTTGATCAGAAGAACAAATCAACTATGAATGAATCAATAGAGATGAAAGCAAAAATGAAGAACATACAATTTATCGTAGTTCAGACTCTTAACTAGCTCATTTTAACTTAATCCACTCTTTCTTTTGTTAGGAGTACACTGAAGAAGAAGTGAATCCACTAGATCACCTTGGATCACAAGTCAACAATTTGAGTTTTCAGGATCACTCAACAATCTTTACGCACAATAAGATTTCAACAAATCTGATAACAATCGTTCCCCGCAGGATCCACCAAATAATCTCAACAGATTACCAAAAGGAATACACTCACAGAGAATAAAGACTTGTAGCAATCAACGTCTTCATCATTATGTTCTTCAGAAAACCAATTCTTGATGATCACTTGAGAGTTTTCTTGGATAGAGAGAGAGAGAGAGAGAGAGAGAGAGAGAGACTTTTTTATGCTTTGATTCAGAATGCGTAGAATTGTGCACTTCGTAACTTGTTTTCCCTCTGTAGTCTCATCTCTTATATAGGCATGGCTTGAGGATTGCTCTCCAATAAATCCCCTTTATTCTTCAAGGAGTCCAGTAACGTGTCCATATAACTTTGACCTGAAGCTAACAGAGTCTTCCTACACGAGACACATGTCTCAATAGATAACTCCGAAAGACTGACTAGTCATCTGATCAGACGCTGGTAGTCTGTATACCATCTTGAACCAATCTGATAACTTATCTGATTACAATTGAACTGATACTCACGGACCCATTGACTCAAACTCCATAATCTCAGAGCCCAATAGACTTATCTGTTCCAGATCAACTATTTTGTTCAGACCTTCCATTGAAGACTTATCTGATCCCAAAACAACCATTCTATCCAGAGCTTTCATTGTTCTGATTCTTACCATCTGATACATCTTGTCTGATAGAGTACCTATAGACTATTAAAATACTTCACCCCAAGTGTTAGTAATTCTTGGATTCATCAAATCCAAGAATAAAGGGGATATATGTAATTAGAATAAAGGGCATATATTTAATCACGCTCACTAGAGTTTTTAATTACCGAGATAGCTTGAATAACTAAACTAATCATCTACTCTGCATACCATGACAACATGAATACAAAAAATAGACAATTGAATCAATCAAGGAATATATTAAACATGAATAAAATAGCAACTTAGATTGGTCTACTCATTCATATGTCGAAAGATCCTAGATAAACCATAGCGAGATAGCTTGGTCTATAACTAATCTAGTTGCTACTTAATATGACAAACATAGATTGAATCATTAGTTAGATCAATCTATCAACATATCTTAGTATAACTCCCTAATTTTTAATAACATATTAATACATAATAATATAAATGACTTCACTGTCGTGGAGTCCCAACACCCCAGGTAGGCAAAAATTACTTAACCAGTTTAGGTACAAAAATAAATAAAATCCACTTAGACATAACCAATAATATTATCAAATACAGTGGAAACTTCTCATTTATTACATATTTTACTTAGTACATAAACCATAATACAGTAGATGCATATTAGCACCATAGCCTATATCACACCTGCCCGTCGTCTCTAGCTCTTGAAAACACAGAGAAGAGAAAAACACAAAAAAATAGTAACCATGAGCCATATGAGCTCAATAATGTGTCGGCCCCCTTGCCAGGGGTTATACGAGAGAAGAAGATAAGAAAAGAAAAGAGAAATGACCACTTAGGTCTTTTGCTCCAGCACTCTAAAACTTATCATATCAATCCGACATTCACAATTATCATTTTAAAAACAAAATAAAGACAGACATTAGATACCCTCAGTGTTATAATTATGCCCTTGGTGAGACTTATTCAATTTCAACTTATCAAGCTTTATTCAGCTTTAGTAAAAGGGACATCCGCGAAAGGGGATCGGTCAAACCAGAACTCAGGATCTCCTACAGTGAGTTTTCCTCATTCCAAAACGACCTCACAGGGTCGATGAAAGAATGTCACTACCAAGTCACTGCATAACACAAACGACAGACACGATGCTCTTTGTGTTTTATACCATGTAATTATCTCATCAATTTATGGATTTACACTCCTTTCACACATTCACCCTCATTATACCAGCAAACAAGGCATAACGCACACCATGCAAAAACACTCCACAACACTCAGTATTTAGCACGCAACATTTGCAATCACTATTTTATGTCAACCATATTTAGTGGCTACGTCCAAAGATTCGAATGCATATTATTATACTCACGGAATAATAATACGCATAGTCACACACAACAAATCTAAACATTACCTTCTTATTGCAACTTTCTCACACACACGCTCGGCTTGTCCTTTATGTCTCAACGAGCGGGGTCTCCAGGTCCTATAACATGATAGGATTCACATATTGATATATTTTTTTGTGAATGTTTGTTCGTACTTCGTGAAAAAAGACATCATATTAATATTATGAGGTGATGTTGAGTTTTGTAAAAGCCTTTGATATTTATTTTGATTGTCCATGATGATGATTTTATATATTAAATATCATTAGAGGTATTTGTGAATATTTGGAGTTGTTTTGGGACCAAAACGATCATTCTTGGTCCAAAAGGTTCTAAGACGGCATTCTGACCTCTGGAACGAACATCCCAACCTCTGGAACGAGACTTCATAACTTCCTATCTACAACTCCAAAAACTATTTCGTAAAATTTTTCATATACTAGACTTCATAATGTTTCCATTGAATTAAAATTTTCATCATAAAACCTTACCAATAACAGCAAATAATTAATTCAAGTTTATATTTGATGCTAGTTCAGACAATTTGACCTTATTTAACTAATTTGCTCATAATTCTCTACGCATAACTCCAAATAATTATTTATAAACTATTCTAAAAACTAGACTTCCATACCTTTTCATTGATATAAGGATTGTCTTATATATCTTATTATATAATTTCATATTGAGCCACAAAGTCATCTCTATAACCAGTTTTTTTATAGATTGATATATCCGCACATTTTGATTTATATCTTAAGATTTTCCAACTCCAAATCATGATTTAATAACTTCATTAGAAACTAAATATGTGAGAATACAACATATATTAATATCAAAATTTATCAAAGAGTGTATAATTTTCCATAAAATTTCTAATCAAGATGATCACTTTTTCTTAATATCAGTGAAGCATCCTCGTCGTACTTGTCTTACCACCTAGCTTCTCCTCTTCTCCTCAAACTTCTCCTTCTTCTCTTCATTTACTTAACTCTAATGTAAGAAGTATTTTGTTTTGTGTTTATAAGGAATTTTCAAGAAGAAGAGAGCTTGTATTTATAAAAAACTAAATCAATTAAAATAGTTTAAGTGAAAAATTAGTGGCTATTTAGTGGATAATTAGTGGGTAATTAATTTAATTTAGGTGAAGTAAAATTGACATAAAGAAAAATAAGTGCCAAAATTAGGTTTACGTCATTTTCCTATAAATACGATATTTTCATATTAATATCATATTCTCCCGTATTTGCGTATTAGGGTTGCATTTCATCCATATTTTACATTCTTTCCCTATTATATAATCAAACAAACCTTTTAACCCCACAAAATAAATTATAACGTACGATAATTTACTATTCATGTTAATTATCGTGAAACTAAATTTTACGAAAATTTTCAAGTCCTTACACTTAGTGGCCAATTTAAAGCATTCATAAGCTAACCATGTTATAGTCAATATATAAAGTCATTTAGGTGGTCAATGTAATGAAATCATGCATCAATAATGTTAAAGCTCTAATTTTTTACATCATTTATGTAAAATATATCAAATTTAATTGATAAATAAAACAGATCTTATAATCCCTTAACTTTGTGTTATTATAATTACTCCTTACTAACAAACTACTCACTCATTGAATTGAAAAACAACACAAACATGGATAAATATGCAATAGTAATCATCACAACCAATATAGATTGAATCAAATGACTAAAGTGCATAAATAACCAATAAAAGTACTTACAAACCAATGAATAAGGTTTTGAGAATGACAATCCAAAGCTAAACAACTTTGAAAATCCAATCCGAGCTACATGAACAGAGAATAAAGGTGTATATGATCTAACTAAACCCTAAAAACAACGACTAAGAATGAAGACTAGATACTGGAAATGAACATAACATAGTGTATTTATAAAAAAAATATTAAAATCCTAAGAAATCTGGATAAAATAGCGTCGAAATCTCGAAATATCTTTCAGCTATAATGTCGTCCCGATCGTAACGGGCCTGGTCATAATCGTGACTATCGTGCTCTTCTGCTCTGGATGTTTTCTGGGGACTATTATTATCATGACCAACGTGAAAATTGCCTCTTGCTTGTTTTCTGCTCCTGTAACGATTGTGATCAAGTTTGGAACGATCGTGACACTTCATAAAATCATCAAAACAGCTTCAAAATGATCCGAAACAATCACAAACGTCATCAGATTCTTCAAAATCTCTATAATCGCTTTAAACAGAGCTTCATTTCGATGGAATGCTAAAACCTCTCTTCACACGGCCATATCTTCATAAAACCAAATAAAGAGCAGTATCAACGTCCAAGATACAAAACTAAACTGAAACACAAAGGAACACAACAATAATCATACTAAACAAAGGAAATTAGCTTAGAAAACTATGAGTATATTTATACTCATCAAATCCCCCCAAACCAAACATTTGCTTATCCCTAAACAAAACTAATAATAAAGAAAATAAAGTCACAAACGATATGTTGAAAAACAAAAGAAAACAACCATATGTGAGCAATAAAGTAATCAGTATGTCAAACAATCAATCACTCCAGCATATGTCAAAAGGACATCACCACAAAGTCGTCCATCATCGCTATTCACATCACATAAATTACCCCTCAAGTCTTCCCCTCTCATGGTCTTTCACACTTAGCAAATTTTCCCATAGTAGCAAGACAAAACATTTTTGAAATTCATCATCAAAATCCATTTTATTCCACCCCGTTACTTCCATACAGTCAGAAATGCGTTCATCATGGATCATCCCCGAAGCCACCAAGGTCTCAAAAAAGGTCTACATTTCGTCATGGATATGTATTTTTTTTTCTTTTTCGTTTTTTCTTTTTTATTTTATTTTTTTTAAAACACCATGCTTCCCCTATGATTGATGGATATAATGATAGGATGGCATAAAAGGGAATCATGGTTTTTTTTTTTTTTTTCCCACAAGCTCATCTTATTGAATACCATGCCCTCGCTTTTATCTATAAACATACATGGTAATTTTGATTATCGAGGTAAGGGACTTGACACATTTAAAACTTTTTGCTTATTGGATTGCTTTGACAATCATCTTTTCTTTTCTTTTCTTTTCTTTTTTCATAACTTTTTTTTATTTATGAATAGGTCTAGAACATTTTCCAATAACCAAAAATAGCATAAGGGTCACCAAAGACGAGTGCTTTATAAACAAAAATGTTTTAGTTTTAAATAACATCACACCCTGCCTATATTCGATGGATATAACGATAAATGACATCAAAGGGAGAATATGATGCGTTTTAAATGTCTATTTACGGTTCAAGTCGTCACTAAAACGCTATCTACATAAAAGAGTCCTATCATAGGAAAGTAATAGAACTGCGATAGCAAGGACTTATGACTTCTTTAGAAAATGATATTCAAACTATATATACTAGTGTAACTGATCATAAAGAAATAAAATCATCATATTACATTGCTCAAGGTATGGTTTTGAAAACAAGATACTCAAACACAACAACTTTATACATAGTTTTATATTTTGACATTTTTTTTCTTTTTCTTTTTTTCTTTTTTTTCTACTATCTAATAAAAATAAAACAAAAATAAAAAGTGAATGTTGCTCAAATGAAAGAAATTCAAAGTTTTAAAATAAAAACTTAACATAAAATAAACAACTAACTAAGCTAACCTAATCTAACTAATCACACCCCCAAATCTAAACTAAACATTGTCCTCAATGTGATAAAAAATAAGCGCGGGAGGACGAAATATACCTGATATGATCACGGTTCATCTGGAATGTGTCCCTCGCACATAATCGTTTACCGGTCCAGGTTGGAATTCAACATTATCAGAAACTTCAACCAATAGACTCAATACACCTTCCAATCTTGATGACATCTCTATTAACCTTAAGATCATTCTCTTCTTTCCTTTGCTCCATCCTATCCAACCTTGCATTGATATTCACATATCAAAGAGGAGGCCCTTGTTGATTTTGATTGTTATTTGCCACCTCTACTGAAATTGAGGCACAAACAAAACTCCACTTGCAAAAGGATTAATATCCCTCTCTCTCTTACCATAAGAATATAAGAAACTGAATAAATGAAATAGAACATAAACAATCATATATATAGAAAAGAAAATCATAAGATATGATAAGTCATGGAAATAATCAAGTAAGATAAGATAAGATAATATCAAATAAATAGTAGGAAGAAATAATCCATATCAACTCAGATTATATCACTTTATATCATTAACCAATTAATTTCACCATTGAAAACAATGTCTTAGCATAAATAATACATGATATTCACCCATCATATCTCATAAGCTAATATCTTATCATTGATTTCTTCATATGGTAAAAATTTATTAAGCAATTTAACCAATTAACTACACCCTCTCCTCCTTACCTCAAAATAGATTATAATTTCATAAGATAAGATTAAACCACGAAATTATCAAGAAGAATTAAATAAACATCACCTATGAGGAGAATATCTCTTGAAAAGGGATGTGATAATTAAATAAAAATCATATTCAATTAGATAGCCACGAAAAAAGAAGAAGAAGATAAACACGTCACTTTAAGGTGTAGATAAGCTATCATAGACGTAACACAAGTTATCATAAGCATTAATTACTAAAAAATAACATTTTCAAAATAGTTATCCCCGTCAGGATCATGACGGGCTATAGAATTGCTCCTTGTCATTTATTATACGATGATCACGTTTGTGATGCCCCTGGTCACGATCGTGACCATCAGGAAATCACGCTAAATTGTTTATTTTCGATCCAATAAATTATTTTAAGATCTAAACTCCATAGGAATACTTAAAATATAACATTTGAGACATGTTAGGATAAAAGTCAACTTTGAATAAACTTAAAATGATTTTAAACAAGAAAATTTAAATAAGGCTTTTTAAACTAGAAATGACTCGCCTAAACTAATCTAGACTAGACTAAGCTTGAGTTGCCTCTTGAGAAGCGCCGCTGTTTAACCTCGTTGGTTCAACAACCTTAAACTGCTTCAAGTGAACAAGACATTCTTATCAACAAAAACCAAAGACTTAGGAATCCACATTTGCTTAATACCATTACTATTCTTGAACTTATAAGCTTTTTCTATAGTTTCTTTAGGAATCCATTCTCTTTTGACCTTCTGAAGTTTAAAAGTACTCTTACTAACATAAGAAAAATTCCTATGAACATAATTAGGATCAAAATCATAAAAATCATATTTCTTCTTTTTAACACAAGGCTTAAATTTTTCATGAACCTTTAGCAAAACAATAACAAAGGAAACATATTCAACTGTAGGCTCATTATCCATCTTAGGAATAAGATCATCTAAAGAAACATAACTACTTCCAGAATTGCTAACAATATCACTTTGATCATCAACCGAATTAGAATCTTCTTGCTCAATATTTCTTACTTGACCATCTATAACCTCTTCATTTTCCAAACTATCTAGAAATTGATCATTAATGTCTTCGGATAAATCAAAAGTAGTTCCTTGAGGTCTAGGATGTATAATATCACGTAGAATTTCCATTCTAAAACATGTCTCGTGAGAATTATTTTTTCTTGAATCTACCATATTCACAATAACTTCAATGCCATTATAATTCATATAGAGAGTATCATGACCTACATCAATTATGGAATTTATCATTTTCATGAACAATCTTCCTAAAATACAGATGATATTTGAGAAGAACTATTATTCATTAGCCATTTTAATCACATAGAAATCATCTCTGTAAGTCATATCACCAATTTCAACATAAACATCTACCAGCACACCTTCAGGTTGAATAACACTGCCATCCACTAATTGAATAGTCACATCTGTAGCTTCTAATTATCCTAAACTTAGAGTGTTATAAACAAAAATAGGCATAACATTAATAGAAACTCCTAAATCAAGCACACTTCATTATTATCAATTACCATGAAATAGAAAACACACCAGGATCTTGACTTTTAACTCTTCTTAAATCAATCCACATATCATCTTCTTGCAAATTAATTGAATTCACATTTTTTTTACAAGGATTTAAAGGTTGAGCAGACAACTGATTAGATAGCTGATCTTTCATTTGACTTACTTCGGAAGCTAACTAACCGACTTGACTTTCAACATTATGAATACTTGATTGAGTTTGTTTCTACAGGTTAGCAAAAGTATTAACAAATTATTGGTTTTTTTTGCTAAATTCTAAGTTTCTTTCTGAATTTCTACTCGAATAGATGCCATCAGTAACATCATTTCTTCAATAGATAATCCACCAGAATTAATCTGATTAGAATTGTTCTGTTGAGGAGGACAATTATTAGGATTAACTTGATAAAATCCAAGAGAAAGTTCTGTTATTGAGGAACAGCATGTGCATTATTGTTTTGATTAGCCCAACAAAAATTAGGATGATTTATCCATGGTTGATCTTTATTATAATTCCATTGGTTTTTTCCTTGTTGCTTTGATGGGTCAGGGAATCCGACAGCATTTACTTGTTCTTCATAAAGAGTTGGACAAGTACTAGTTGGATGATCAATATTAGAACAAATATTACAAGCTTAAACTTGTTGAGTTTTATTCAAGGATTGACCCAATAAATTAATAATAGTATCTAGTTTCTTATCAGACGATGAAGAAGTTCCTGTAATACTTTCTCTTTCTAAATCAGATCTTAAACTAAAATCTTGATAACTTTGAGTAGAAATGTCTATTAATCTCCTACCTTCGGCTGGGGTTTTATTAGTTAAGGCGCCACCACTACATGTGTTTATTCTGTGACGTTCTTTAGGTAGCATTCCTTCACAAAAATATTAGATAAGTAAATTTTCAGCAATACTATGATGAGGATAACTTGCAACATAATCTTTTAAATCTTTTCCAATACTCATATAACCTTCACCTAGCATTTGTTTCACTCTAGAAATTTCTTCTCTAAGATTAATAGTTAGAGAAGATGGAAAATATTTTTGTAAAAAATAATTTTAGCATATCAACCCAAACGTTGATAGAGGTAGAAGGTAATTCATATAAATAATCCTTAGTATAGCCTTGAAGATTAAAAGGAAAAGTATAAAGTTTAACTATTTCAACATTGACACCATTAACTCTATTAGAATTGCCAAAAACATGGAGCTCTTCAATGTGTCCGTGAGGATCTTCACCAATATGGCCACTAAAAACTGATAATTCATTCAAGAATCTAGAATTCAATTTGAAAGGTACGTTAACTTCAGGAACAACAATGCAAAGAGGCTCATCCTCAATTGTTGAAGGTGAAAGCTCACGTAAAGTATGATTCATATTATTATTTGTATTATTGGCATTGTTGGCATTATTAGCTTTGCTTACTTCATTAAGAGGAACATTATCAATGTTTTTCGCTATTTTTAAATTAGCAAATTGAATAGGAGAAAAACTATGAGTGTTGATATTAAAGAAGGATGATGGAGTAGAATCTGAAGGAGTACTTGGATGTTGAAATTATCTTGTTTCAAGTCCAGGAACGATTTTTCGAACTTGTGTTCTTATAATCCTACCACTTCTCAATTGTATATAAAATTAAAAGTATCCTAACTAATTAAAGAAAATTAATTCTATATATATTTATACAAATAAATTAAAATTATTAGAAATAAAAGCTAAAAATTAAAATAGTTTTAAAAAAATCTTTAAAAATCGTATTGATCACTACTAATTAATACTTTGGCACGTTATCGTCTCCCCGACAACAACACCAAAATCTGACCTGCATTGTTGTTTACGCAACAAATTAGTCACCACTAAAAATATTAATGTAGATAGAATGAGCAGGGATCGATCCCACAGAGAGATAGAGTGCAATAGAGTTATTAACGATCAAATCCTAATTCCTAATTACTTAACCTAAAATTGAGAAGTGTGGGGGATTTGTAATTAAATTACAAACTAATTAAATACTAATGATTAAGAACTAAAAGAACTAAGTAACTAAACTACTCGCACTGGATTTATTGACTAGGTTGTAACTATAGGAAACAAACGTAGAGAAAATTCTCATAACTTCACTCAGCTTGGGGATTAATCATCGAAACTAAGGATAATGAATTAATATAGATTACAGTATAAATGAAAGGTCTAATAGATCTATAAATGTGAATGGTTTGGTTGGAATAAAAGGGATACCTTTTACCACGCTCTCTTGAATTTGAATTACCAAGATAGCTTGAGTAACTAAACAAATCATCTACTTTACATATCACGATAGCATGAATACATAAAATAGATAATTTAATCAATCAAGGAACATACCAAACATGAATAAAATAGCATCCTAGATTGATCTACTCATTCATATGTCAAAAGATCCTATATAAACTATAGCAAGATTGCTTGGTCTATAACTTATCTAGTTGCTATTTAATATGGCCAACATAGATTGAATCATTAGTTAGAACAACCTATCAACACATATAAGTGATCAATTTAGAGCATTCATAAGCTAACCATGTTATAGTCAATGTATAAAGTCATTTAGGTGGTCAATCTAATGAAATCATGCATCAACTATGTTAAAGCTCTAATCATTGACATCATTCATGTAAATAAATCAAATTCAATAGATAAATAAAGCATATATCATAATCCCTTAGCTTTGTGTCATTATAATTACTCCTTACTAACAAACTACTCACTCATTGAATTGGAAAGCAACACAGACATGGATAAATATACAATATTAATCATCATAACCAATATAGATTGAATCAAATGACTAAAGTGCATAAATAATCAACAAAAAGCACTTACAAACCAATGAATAAGGTATTGAGAACAATAATCCAAAGCTAAACAAATCTGAAAATCCATTCCAAGCAACACAAACGGAGAATAAAGGTGTTTGTGATCTAGCTAAACCCTAAAAATAACGGCTAAGAATGAAGGCTAGATACTGAAAATGAACAAACATAGTGTATTTATACAAAAATATTAAAATCCTGAGAGATCTGGAGAAAATCGCGTCGAAATCTTAAATTATCTTTCGGTTATAACGTTATCACGATCGTGACGGGGCTAGTCACGATCATGACCATCTTGTTCTTCTGTTTTTGATGTTTTCTGGGGACTATCACGATCGTGACCAACGTGAAAATTGCCTCTGGCTTGTTTTCTGCTCCTGTAACGATCATGATCAAGCTTGAAAAAATCATGACACTTCATAAAATCATCAAAATAGCTTCAAAACAATCCAAAATAATCATGAACGTCTTCATATGCATTAAGAACATCTTCATAACTCAAAATATCATCAAACGCTTCATCGATTCGCATTCAAACTTCATCAAAGTCTTCAAAATCTCTATAATCACTTCAAACACATAACTTCATTTCCAAGGAATGCTGAAACCTCTCTTCACTAGACCATATCTACATAAATCCCATACAAAGAGCAGTATTAACGTCCAAGATACAAAATGAAACTAAAACACAAAGAAACACAACATATAACATACTAAACAAAGAAAATTAGTCTAGAAAACTATGAGTATATTTATACTCATTATCAAGAAACCCTCAAACACTCGGGGGGAGACCACAAGCAGTAAGGACACGGACAAACACGACAAGCATTAGAAGAATAGATCCAAATTAAGGAAGCATCATAGGGAGCACAGATATCATAGGGACAGATCCAGATCTCCAAGATGAGAACACGATACTGTAACGCCCCGGCCAAATCCTTGCTACCGGGTCATCACCAAGAACCGATCGTCAGGCTGACAACTAGCCCCACAAACCAACACTAGTCCTTTCAGTGCGCTTTAGCCTCACAGGGGACATAGAGATCATAAGGACAGGAGGTAATCTACTATGTAATGCCCTATAACTTTTTATTTTCTTCCGAACAGTTTATTTCACAAAGCTTTCAAAAACAATTTGATTTTGTAAAATTGTATTTAGTAGTGATCTTGTTGTCAAAATTGAAGTTTTATTATCATCAATTTAGAGAGAGATTGTGAGGATTTATGTGCAATCCCTCCATTTGTATAGAAATTGATGAACAAAAACTGTTGATTAGAACATATTCAAAGTCAAATACTTAGGCTTAGAAATAGGATGGTCAAATGTAGTGTAGGATGTATCCAGTGGTATAGCAGAGGATCATAGATGGGAGGCCATTGTGGGTCACCAGATGTAGTCGACATAAAAAATTCAGGATAAGTGATTTGGGATGGATATAGGCAGCAAAGGAACCACAAATCTGTTAGAATGTAGGACCAAAGACTCATAATCAAGGTCACATCATAGAATGCAGCAGGATAGCTACAGAGAGCTGACCTACAGCAGGGCCAGGAGCGCAACAGACAGGGAATACAGCAGGACTAGTTGATGAATGGATAAGCGTCTGAGAAATGGTCAAATCGAAGATTTGAGCTTGGAAATATGTACGAGATTAAAGTTTTTTATGAGAGGAATCTGTCAACATCATTGAGGATCATGCAAGGGACAAACAGACAGCTATTAACATCAGTATGGTACAGTCATAGGTTGTGATTTCCTGAGCCTTATAAAAGGGGTTCCATTCCAGATAGAGAAGGCAGGTGATTGGGAGGAATTACAAGCAAGCTAAACATCTCTGAATAAACATTGTGCAATCGTTTTCGTTTGCTGTATTGAAGATTTGAGAAGAAAGAGTTCATTAGCCTGCATCAAGAACAAATGTGCAGTAGAGTCCTGCTGTAATATGTACAAGGATCTTAGTTCTTGTTCTCAGTAAGTTTGTAGATTTGTAAGAGGTTTCTTTGTAAGCCACAAACAAAGAGACAGTGAACTCCCTCTTGGCTTGACTACACTGGTCATCAAGAAAAGTCTGGACTAAACCTTCGTTGGTTATTTGACAATGATTTTCTGAACCAGTATAAATTTTTGTGACCTTTACTTTTTTGTATTTCAACATAGAACTGTTAGAAAATCAATCGGACACAAAGAGATTAGTCTAAAGGACGAATCTCAATTGTAGACTAGTTTCGCAAGTCTAAAGTAGAATAGTTGTATACTAACCAACACGAGACTGCATATTGTTATCAAAGAAAAATTTTGAAATAGCCTATTTACTTAGTGTTGTCAAAATATCGGGCCGAGCCGGATTTCGGTCTGGGCTTCGAAGCCCAGCACTGTTGCTCGGGCGGGCCTCATGGGCTTTTGTCATATAAAGTGGGGTACTTTAAACTTTTGGACATCAAATAGTTGTCATTTTTTAAAATGTTACAATTTATGTATGACATCCATGTTTAGTAATGTGTCGTAATTTGTATGGGACAGAGGAAGTAATACTCTGAGAATTACAATATGCACTTAATTTATAGATCTCATAAGACTAAGTTAGAATCCTATAAAATAATCTAAAATAATCCAAATCCTAACAACATTACTAATTTAAAACACGAACACTAAAAAAAGTGAAATCTAAAAATAACATCAAAATAGTTGTTTGAAAAAAATGGTTTATTTCCTGCATCATTCTCCCCTAGGTCAGACAAAACTCGTCCTCGAGTTTAAAGCAATTGATGAGGTTTGTTCATCATTACACAACCTCTAAACTTGAAATGCTTGATGGATTTGAATAATAATAATGTAGAAATTGTCCTCCTCCATTCGGGTTTGTTTTTTATCATTGTCGCATTAGAGAATATTATTGAGGCTTTGACTTGTTCATAAAATATGACGTCATCGTACACCTCTTGGTGGTTGTGAATATGTGATTTCTTAAGAAGAAGTTTCTCATTATCATCATGCTCATCAAAGATTAGATCAACAATCTCTTCCACCACTTGATGTTTCAACACATCAAATTCGATGGTCCGTTGATCTCGCAATATCAGAATTAGACAATACTTCGCATACGTGATTACAAAATTAGGAATGTACTCCAACACATCTCCACTAACTCCTTAAGAATCTCACAACGAACCGAACTTTCTCTGATACCAACTAATGCAAAAATAAAGTGTGACTCAATCGACTTGGACGGAAACTCTCAAAACATAGAATTTCAATCGATTAGGGAACCCAATTCGCTATAGGATTGGTTTAAACATGTCTCGAAGACTAAAAAACATGTTTTATTCAAATAATCAATCACTGTCTACGTAGCATAACAATGACTGAATTTATAGACCTTCAAAGAACAATCTAGAATCCTAACAGACAATCTAAATCCTAACAACTTTATTTGTTTAAAACATGAATATTTAAATAGTAAAACTTATAAACAATAACAAATATAATCATTTAAAAATAATGCTTGGTTTACACATCATTCTCCCCCAATTAGGTAAATTTGTCCTTAGAGTTTCAAGTAAGTGATAAGACTTGTTGGTCATTATGTGCTCTCTGATCCTCAGATTTCATCACAATCACTCTAACACCATCACGGTGACCGTGGCAGCATCGACTATGATTGTAGCGTTTATTACCGTAATTTTGTTTTATTTTCACCAGACTCTGATTACCTTTGCATAGCTATTATGCCCGAAGATCACAGGCATGTTGTATCCTTGTCTCGCATTTATGGAAAACCAAGTGGCAACTCCTTCGCTGGCATGCTGCTCGGGGGCGCATAGATGTTATATGACATGGTGAAAACCGTTATAGATAGGGAATCGATTTGTCCATGTAAACAAGTGCAGATCCCAAGGATTTTCCACTACGACGGAAACCACATCGCCTACGTTTCGCTTATGTGCTACCTCGAGTTAACTCTGCCACTAATCTTTCCCGAAACCGATTGCAGCAAGTGATGATCCGGTCGAGGAATGGCATCATCTGAAGCCCTAGTAGGACTTGTTAAATAAAGGTCTACTCTTCTTTCGTTGTCGAGAAGAGTTACATCAAATAACTAGCTTGTAGTCCTGCAATGTATGGGTGGTGCCTTATGTATTTTTATTTTTATTTTCTTTACTTCTTAATGTCATTATTTTTTCAGTTGTCTTCCATCTATTCAGAAAAATAAAAAAATAAAAAAAATATTTAGCACAAAGGAAGCATGGCTCTATTGACTTGGGTGAAAACTGTTAAAGCGCAAAACTTAGATCGAGTAAGAACCCTGTTTACTATAGAATTGGGATAAATAAGTCTTCAACGACTCAAAACATAATGTAATTCAATACTCAAAGCTCTATCTACGTAGCATTGCATGCACTTAATTTATAGATCTCTCAAGGCCAATTTAGAATCCTAACAAATAATGTAAAACAATCCAAATCCTAACAACCTTACTTATATATAACATATGTACTAAATATAAGTAAAACCTAAAAATAACATCAAAATAATTATTTGAAAATAATGGTTTATTTTCTACATCATTCTCCCTCGGTCAGACAAAACTTGTCCTCGAGTTTTAAGCAATTGGTGAGGTTTGTTCGTCATTACACGGCCACTTATCTTGAAATGCTTGATGGATTGGAATAACTAGAATCAAGAAGTGCTCCTCCATTTAGACTTGTTCTTCACTGTTGTAGTTATTAAGGCTTCGACTTATTCATGGAATATGACATCATTGTTCACCCTTTTGTTGCTGTGAATATGTGATTTTTTAAGAAGTTTTTCATCATTATAATATTCAGCATAAAGTGGATCACTAATCTCTTCCGTCACTTGATTTTTCAATACATCAAATTCGATGGTCCGCCAATCTCGCAATACCGACATTAGACAATACTTCTCATAGGGGGTTTACAAAATTAGGAAATATACTCACGTATATCTCGACTAACTCCTTAATAATCTTTCAATGAACTGAACTTGCTCTCATACCAACTGATGCAAAAAAAAAAAAAAAAAAAAAAGCGTGGCTCAATCGATTTGGACAGAAACTCTAAAAGCGTAGAACTTCAGTGAAATTCGGTTCACCAGAGAAAATCATAAATTAATTCAATACTCAAATCTCTATCTACGTAGCATTACAAGCACTTAATTTTAATTTAGAATTTTAACAAATAACATAAAACAATCGAAACCCTATCAATGTTTCTTATTTAAATCATAAATACTAAACATAAGTAGTAAAACCCAAAAATAACATCAAAATAATTGTTTGAAAATTTTCTATATCAAATAGGGGAGTGATTTTTGAATCTTGATTTCCAAATCACATCATCTAGTCACACATAATTGTATATATAGTTAGTCACAGATTGTCGAGAAAAAGAATATTACCATTATGACTTTAGAAACAGATGTGTACACACTACAAAAAAAAAAAAAAAAAACAATTTTACGATGAAAAATACATGCAACGGAATAAATCCGTCGCGAAATGAATCATACTGCGATGGATCCGTCGCAGAAAAAAATTTGGGAAAAAAAATGAAAGAAAACAAAAATACGACGGAAAAGTCAACGTCCGTCGCAAATCTAAAACAACTCTGCGATGGAGCCGTCGCACAATTGCAAAAAAAAATTATTAACAGTTATAAATTCATTGACGGCGATGGAATCCGTCGTAGATTCAAGGTTTATGGAATTTTTCCTCTGTTTTTGTTGTATACGACGGATTCCGTCGCAGAAATACATTGCTATGTTAAGTTTCTGCGACGGAATCCGTCACAGAATAAGCTGTATGCAAAACATTTTTGTTCAGATTTTCCCTAAGTGTTGGGAACACAGTTTAATGTGACGGAATCCGTCGCAGGATATAGAAAAGTTATATATATCACAGCAATACGACGGATTCCGTCGCAGAATTGTGTGAACTACGACGGAATCTGTCGTATTCAATTACGAAGTGTTTTATGTTTAGAATTTGTTCGGAAAAATACAACGATTGATGTAATAAAATTTAAAAGCAAATAACACCAAATTTTGTGGTATATATTATGCATTAATTCATCATACCTAAAATATAAATATATAAAAGATGTATGAAACATCAATCGTAACATAATTAGAGATTCAATCGATCCTTTGTCATATTGTAA
>JAOVYX010015638.1:0-27160 GCA_035668315.1 Drosera spatulata | reverse complement strand
GGCTTCACAATCTTCTACTAGGTTGGATTCAAGCCAAGCTTTATGTGTTTGGAGTTAATGAATTTCTACTTACCTAGTTTGTAAACAATTCCAAGATTCTTCTCCAAAACCAGGACGCAAGTTGGACTTGTAAGCTAGTTTACTTGAGACATATAGAGATTCCGAATGGTATCGCAGTTTATGAGACACAATGGCACGACGTTTCAATTGGAACAAACTTTGCTATCGAGTCTTGAATCTCCTGCATTCTGCATTTCTACTCAAAATCCCGAATGGTAACGCTAACCTTTGTCCTCCGCGACTGATTTTCTTTCGTAATTCCTCCATGTTCCTCGATTCAGACTCCACATCTAACAGTTCAGTGTCCTGTAGTCTTTCGAGTCTCAATGTTACTCGATTCAGACTCCGCATCTCGCACAATATTTCACTAGCGACATAAAGTGTTTTCATAGTTTATCGCAGTGGACCATGTGGCCGTTTGAGTTAGTTGGAAAATGACCTGAATCTGATTGTTTTCACAGTTTCCATGTTCAGAGGGAGCAGAAGCAAGCATGTTCCTTCATGTGCTAGTTGAAAAGTATAGTCTCAATCACAACTTTTCCTAAACAGAACATACGCTCTACTGATCACCCTTTTGCGGGTCACCACCGCCTTTGTTCTTATGTTCTTAGGTCCCTGCTTTCCTTCACCATTGATCATGTCCGGTGAACATGGGGCGAGCGTCTCGTGTAGACATTGTCATCGCGAACTTAGATAAAGGATCTGGAAGGAAAATAAGAGTACGAGCGTTGGTGCTAACGCTAGTACACTAGCAATGAATTTTTTGAACTGGTCCATGGTTTAAGTTTAACGCTTCAGCATATAGTGACAGATGAGTTTGGAATTGAAGAGCATTTTGTGGGTTCTGTTTTTGTTGAGTGATGACAAGGTGCTCATGTTCGGTTGGCCTGTAACATTGAAGTTAAGTGTTTTGAGGTATGAAGTGACTTGAGGCAGTGTTGTGTGGTCATCTCAATGTTCGGGTACTTATAAAAATGTTTCCAGGGGAAAATAGTCGAAATGTTCCTGGTTTGAAGTTTTCAGGAAATAGTTTAGGTGATTGGAATTCTTGGGCATCAGTGTTGTGTTAATTTCAGAAATTTTATATTGTGGGTGAGTCATATCAACAGGCTTTGATTGTAAAAACATAAAGTTCATTCCTAAAATCAATTGACAAAATAATCTATTTATATTGATGTACGTTTTATCCAAACTCCACGTGTGACGGTTATTTCAACACGTGTGGGTCTGGCTCTGATACCATGTAAAAACATGAGGTTCGTTCTTAAAATCAATTGGCAATAGGAGGAGAGATCCATGATCAATTTGCATTGATGGAGATTTTATCCAAATTTCGATGTGGTTTTAATATCTCTTACATTGATTATAGAAACTATTATAAATGCATATTGTTAGATAAGAAGGATTGATTTGGTGATAAGAAACCTTCCTCCAACTAATTGATGAGGGGTTAGACATCCTCCTCCGAGAGCATCATGAAATAATATCTTTATATTAAGATAAGGATAAGATTATACATCTCATTTTTCTTAAATCCTTTATTTAACAAGATTATCTGAATTGTTACCTTTCATCTTTCTATGTTGATATCACTCTATCTGCCATTCTTCTTGGCCAGTGCCGAAGGTTCAATGCTTGTTGTGTCTATGAGAGAAAAGTTTGCACTTGCGCTTGCACCTCTTAGCGAGAGTATGTTCCATCCCAATTTTGAGCCATGATCAAACACGCTCTTGAGTCTTGACACATAAATATCCAATCAATCGACCAAGTTCGTCCTTCTATCTTCCGTTCGCCTTAATTAATCATCGCTGTATGGAACTGCATTACCATGAAATCGAACTCGACCAAGGCTGAAGAGGGTGAAGGAATGACTGATTATAGCTACCAACATATATGGAAAGAGTTTCGCGGACCACATCCCAACACTAGAACATGCAAACAATGTAACACGCACTATCACATATAGTAAAGCTTTGTTATGTGATGGCGCCAAGTCTAGACGGAGAATCTCGGTGGTACAATTAGTAGATCTTCCCTTTGATCATTCCCGCTATATCTCGATGGCGACGGTTTCATTAGGAGGACCTCGACCTACAACCTCGACAGCGGAGAAGTCTAGAACATAAGCGTCGTTAGGGGCGGTTCACGTCGCTTTGCTAAGCCGTGCAAGGGGGCGTTGCGTTCGCACCAGCTGTTTATGTCGCGTGCCTATAGCCGCCTACATGGTGACCGTTTCAAAAGTTATAAAGCAGAACCAAAACCTTTTGACTCCTTAAGCAACTATCTTGGAAGGACGAATTTGTTACCTGGATGAAGTTCGGAATTTCGGGATGTTAGGTTACTAGAAGGGCTGCAACTTCCAGGCACTGATTCTCCTGAAATGCTTGAGTCATATACTAGCTAAGATCAAAGCATTAGGAGGTTATAATGGTTATTTATCTAAGATGCTGGATCCAGGGAGAAGTAATGGTTTTTATGGAAATTTGTAGTAATGTTTTTCATCAACTGGTGTTTACCTGACAGCTATAAACTTTCAGTCGTCATCTTAGTGTTTAAGAGGAAAATCTTAATAGAACCAGTGTTTTTTTAACTGTACTCGAGGATTATCTCATGTTTTTATTCCGTAATAATCTGAAAGGTAAGGGTGTGAGTTACGAGATCACCTATTTGACGTTCAAATTTTTCTCATCAACGTCAAAGAAGAAATCGCTTCCTCGAAAAATGAGTTTATTGTTTCTGAAGAAATCGTCTCCCGAGGAAACGATTTCTAACCAACAAAAATAGCCTCCTGAGGAGACAATTTCTCATCAATAAATGGAGCTGAATTTATATTTTGAAAACACTTTTATGAAAATTAACATAGAATTTATACAACAACAGAAAAAAAATTACAACTTGAGTAAGAAATATAATATAAGATGAACGATCCAAGAGTTTCAAATTATTTAACACACATCTTAGAAAAAAAACCGGATTTTAGTGAGACAAGAAATCGTCTCCTAACACAAAAAAATTGATTTTAAGTGATTTGCTATTTTTGTTGGTTAAAAATCGTCTCCTCAGAAAATGATTTTTTTATAAATAATAAACTCGCTTTCTTAGGAAGCGATTTTTTGTTTGAGATTATGAGAAAAAAATGGACGTCCAAAAACAATGACGGTGAGTTACCAAGCTGCTAACTGTAAATAATGTGATTTACTTGGGAGCCATATTAATATTATGTTTGACTAAACCCAATTAAATAAGGGAGCTGATAAATGGCATACGTTGGTTGCGTAACCTTACACAGCCAACAAAGGCCAGCCGTCCGTCTTTGAGAAAAACGGCTCGATTAGAAGCAAAATCATTCTCTTCCAGAAAAAAGATCTCCCGAAATCGGGAAAAATCAAAGCGGAAAGCACACAAAGTGAAATTATCAATCCATCCCTAATCCAGCATAAATTACAACGGATGACAAAAAAAAAAACATGTTTCACTCCTTCCGGAGAAAAGAACCCCGGAAGGCAAGTCCAGCAATAAACTTTCCGGGAAAAAAAACCCCGGAAGGCCAGTCCAGCAATAAACGGATGGCAAAAAACAAACTTGTTTCACTCCTTCCGGAGAAAAGAATCCCGAAAGGCCAGTCCAGCAATAAGCCTTCCGGGAAAAAGAACCCCGGAAGACCAGTTCAACAATAAGCCTTCCGGGGTATTATTGTCAATTTCTCTTTGAATACATTCCAGCAAACCCACGAAAAAAAAAAAAAAAAACAATGCGTACAACATCTCAGCAAAATATAACAAACATTCATTACAGAATCATAACATTCAAGATACAATAAACATTTAAGCATTTGATGATCCTTCTTGTTGTGGAGGAGGCATCTTTCAAGCCTTACAAGTTAATAATTCGTAGGCAATCCTGTATCTACAATTGTCCGCATCATCGAGTGTCCATGTAGAATCCGCCATTTTGATCCCTTGCATTATGTAATCCATGTACTTCAATACATACACCCCGCAATCATTAGTGTATGTTTGCTTGGGCTTTTTCTTGACCACTGACAGTTTGGGAGCAGTCTTTCTGAACTTGTCGAGATGCAATGATCGAAGAAGATTTCAACGCACGCTGTGTGAAGTCATAAAGTTTCCTATTTTGCTCCAAAGTAACTAGAAAATGAGAATCAATAAATGATGGAGCATAAAATATGTCTTGCATTATCCTTGCCAGCTTTGTGGGAATAATTTTTTTTATTGGATGGCCCTTAGGCCCACAATATACTGGCACCGAGTCAACAACTGCAGGAGCAGGGGGAACAGGGGCTGGATAAGTTGTTGGGAGCTCTGCTAGGGATGCTGTCCGGGGTATGCCATCGGTAACCATTGAAAGCGGGGGACCAGGTAATGAATGACATTGACGGCTGGGGAACCAGATACTCAATGCTGTATGACCAATCTGTAGTCGTCGTGGGATTGGCCCAGAGAATTGGCTCGTCACTGCCGAAAGGCTGCCTGTACGATGAATGCTGTGGCACCGTAACAGATGTGAGCTGGCTCTGAGTAGGAGCGATGCTCTGCCCAACATCGTCAGGTCCTGTGTCCTTTCTCTTCCTCCCAAGAACCGAGGCCATAAAAGTCTCGTACTGTGCATCCATCGGCTGAATTAGAGCCACGATATGGACAGGAAGGACGACCTGCGTCGCCCTAATGCTGTTGACAAAATGTCGATGGCTCGTAATCTGAAAATATATTGAAATTATTCAATGCAAGTCAAACAAGAATTAAATATTAAAAAATAAGAAAAAGGTACTTACGATGGAAAGAGCCCAGTATGATCAAATAAGAAACGAGGCTCGTACACTGGTCCGGGGTTGGGGTTTGGTGGATGAATACGCAATCGAGTGATGCATCTGTACCATGAAAAATAATTATCCAACGGTAAGACCTCGACCGCAGATGTAACAACAACATCTAATGATGCCTGCCAATCGTCCCAAAGAATCAAGTGATCCGATCGTAGTACCGCCGCATCTACCTGTCGAAACTTATCTCTCGGATCCGTGTGGAGCGGCTGTCTCAGAATCCTCATATCCACAGGAGGGGTAGGAATGTCTTGAAGCATCCAAAAAATTACTGCATGACTCTATCAGGTATCTGATACTCCACGATCGGCCCATGTATCAACGGAGTATAAGCCATCCCAGCTATGACGTTGACAACCATGAAGATGTCCTCTTCAAACATATAATCAAATTGCGCATATGGCCTCCAAGTGAACTCAGTGTTTTGCATTACGTAAGGAGGCTATTAGGTTTAGGCTTTCGATAAAAAAAAAATTGTACTGTATTCGGTGATGCGTCTTAAACTCTAAACTTTCAAGTATATACCTGTATCCTATCGAACTCCCCACGATAAAAAACGAGATGGTGATGCGGGTTGTTCACTCGAGACTGCCTCCTTGGCGTCTTCTTTCCATCCTTCTTGACGATCTTCTCGATCCGCCATCGCTTGATCCGGGGCAAATCATTATTCATTTTACGAACCGAAATAGGTCGTCCGATTGAAATCCGCTCGTACGACCAAACCTACGTAAAAAAAACAGAAGTACAAGTTGAGAATGTAAGACATTGAGAATGAAATAAAATAAGAGATTTTAACCTGCAACAATGTAAGACATCCCGAAACAGAAGCGCATGTTTTGTGCGAGGTTAAATACAATGCCCTGAATGGATGTGCCAAAACTGCAGCTCCCCATGCTCAAGCCACGACCTCGGTTATGTCGGTTAGGAATCGAAGATAACGATGATGCACCGTATTCTTGTTCGTTGTGGGGAAGAGAATAGCGCCAATCACGTAGAGAAGAAACGCTTTGGTGTGGATCCAAAGCGTCTCGTCGTCTCCATCCACGGGTGGAGTACCAAATGTATCTCGTAGCCACGCCAACTTAAATCCACCGCGAGTAATCCCCTTCTTATCGAACCGATCACCAAAACTCTCTCATACATGCCTGTTGTGAATTATCTTACTCAATCGGCCAAGTAATAGGTCTCCCTGTCACTGACAACCCCAAGATAAAACCAACATCCTCTAAGGTGATCGTCGCCTCACCAATCGGGAAGTGAAACGTATTGGTAGTACTCCGCCATCGCTCCACCAAGGCCGACAACAAGCATGCATCATTGCGCATGAAATGCTCGGGATGAATGAAGGCCCCGAAACCAGCCGCCTCTACCCAATGTCTCTGGATAAGATTCAAGTCCCAACCGGTCAAGATAGTCGTGGCCTGATCCGAGACAAGCACCTCTCTCTCCTGTTAATATTCACGAAATTAAAATCAAAAATCATAGAACAATCACAAAAAACGCTTCACTAGCATGCATCATTCACGAAATTTAAAGCACGAAACCAATCATAATCATAATGAAATACGATAAGCATAAAACGGTCACAAGCATTGAACGATCACAAACATAATAAAACGATCAATGGTGGAACGATCTGACAAAAAAACGCTTCAATGGAAAAATATACTCACGATGTGATTCCAAACGTCGTCCGAAACATGTTCATTTTGATCCCAAAGAATGCAATTGTCGATGGTCCGGGGTTAAGATCTTCCATGATTGACTCCAACCTCTACATACCGAACACGATCGACATACAATAAGAAATCGATAACAAACCCAACATACAAATACATTATTGTATGCATGCAAGTGAAAACGTACCTTGAGTATTGAGGAACGAAATTGAGAGTTTGAGATTTGAGTTGAGCGTATGAATCGCAGGAGTCGCAGTCGTAGTAGGGTTAGAGAGTTTTGAGAGTTTGAAGACGAACAGGAAGGCGGATGAATTGAGTTTGAGTTTACCTTCCTCTAAACTTTTCCCCGGATGAATTGAATTTAAGTTTACCTTCCGCTGAACTTTTCCCCGGATGTATTCCGCAGATCTTTTCCCCAGATGCCTTCCACTAAACTTTTCCCCGGATGGCTTCCGCTGAACTTTCCCCGGATGAATTGAGTTTCAGTTACCTTCCACTGTACTTTTCCCCAGATGAATTACCTTCCGCTGAACTTTTCCCCGGATGTATTGACTTTCAGTTACTTTCCCCTTTCCGCTGGACTTTTCCCCGGATGCCTTAAAATCCACTGGACTTTTCCGCTGCAGCTTTTTCGAGTTCCAATGCATTCTTAGAATCTGGGATAAGAGTAGCGGAAGCCTGTAATGGTTAGAGATATTTTTTTTCCAAAAATAAAAAATGAAAAAAAACGATAAAAATCAGTATGATTTTGCGAAATTGGGAATCGGAATAAAATTTTTAGGGTTAGGGTTTTTTGTACGTTAGGGTTTGATATAAGGGTTAAGGTTTTATAATGGATAGAGTTTAATTTTTTTCCAAAAAAATCTGATCAAAAAAATAATAGATCCATTCATTACTGAACTATAATCATCCAACAATGAAACGATGTCCAAGATTACAACGTTACAATCATCTACACCGGTTATTCATAACATGATGATTAGATCACTCATCTTCTTCAAGATGCACGTCGGTTGAACTTTCTGTCATAACTTTGTCATGATTTCTCCTATCGTGATCTATGTAACATTTACACAAGGAGTACTTTCTAAGTTTCTTAGGACCGTGTTGTTGTTCAATGCCACATTTGATACGTGTTTCCTTATTGCGACCTTTTGTATGAGATACAAGTGGATCCAAGATCACATCATCCACATCTGCTACATTGTCCGACTCTTCATAGACCGTATGTTCTTGATCTTCTAGACTGCCTCTATCTGTTTCATCGGGATCAGGGACGAACTTGGAAATGCTTTTCTTTTCCCTTTCTACTAATTCCAAAGCATAGTTGTAACCTGTTTCGAACAAGATGCCTGCATTGCTAAATCTTGGAACAATCGACATAGATGGTTGTACCTTATCATCTGTGATAAGGAGTAATCAACATCATCTTGTGACATATGGATACTCTGGCCATCGATCATATTTCCATATTTTCTCCAACGGTCCAGGATGAGGTACTCAGGAATCTCAGTCTTACAATTGATATCAAGAAACCGCAACATGTGGCGACAAATCATACCTGAATGCTCGAGCATCAAACAAGTACAGGCGATGAGGACAACCTTCGTGTGATGAACCAATCTAAACATCCTCCATTTTGCCCGAGGATCAAAGACGTTGGTCAACATATACATGTCGACATCTTCATGCGTGGACTCCTTTAGCAACGCATACTGATTTACCTTTTAAAGCTCGATCTGAAATCTACGAAAGATTTTTTTCGTGTACATCTTTGCACCGTGAGCTTTTAAAGGTGAGTGCAACATCATAGTACAACTCTTGTAGATAGTTTCATAATCTGCCTTCCATTCCCGAGAATATTGTTTCTCCAATGCTTCATGAGATCTCATAATAAAATCCTTCATCGTCGTCGAGCTGTTAACGTATTGATCGAAGCAATAATTCATACCTTCGCTCCTCGAAGTGGTGCTCATCCCGGCAGCAAAAAAAATATTTTGAATATGTAGGAATCCATTTTTCCTTCACCATGTACAGAGCATGCAACCATTCATTGTCCGTCAACCCGTAGTCGATCAGCAGCTGTCGCCATCGTGCTTCAAACTCCTCAATTATTAGTGATTTCATCACACAAAGATGAAAATCACGTTTGAACGTGTCCGGATGACGCGAATAAACATGGTGTAGCTTCTCTGGATATTTCGAACTGATGTGCCAAGAGCACACTGCATAATGAGAGTCTGGAAAAACCTGAGCGATCGTATTGCCCATCGCCCTATCTTGATCAGTGATGATTGTCTTGGGAGCTTTGTTCTTCATTGCTTCCAACCAAGTAGTAAACACTCATTCGAACGTTTCTTCGATTTCGTCTCTCAAAAGTGCAAAACCGAACAGTATCGAATGATAATGATGATTCACTCCGGTGAACGGCGCGAAAGGCATTGCGTACTTGTTCGTTCGATACATGGTATCGAACGTAACTGCATCTTCAAAACATTCGTAAGGCATCCGAGATCTGGAGTCAACCCAAACAATTGTGTCGATTCTGTTCTCCGAGTCGATCTCGTAACGATAAAAAAAAGTTGTCCATTCCATCATCATTGAGCTTCTTCAAATAGTTCACTGCAGCCTGTGCATCCCCGATACTATCATCTCTAACATTTCTCAAATTGCAAAGCTCATTACGGACATCTCTCTCAGAAAACTCGACATTTGTGATGCCTCCGGCCTGTGCCGAAAACACGTTCATCATTCTGCTCGCCCCAATTCCCGATCCGTTCATAAGAGATATCAAAGATTTCGCAACTGGTGTGATGTTCTCTCTTGTGGACAAAAGATTCACTTTGTTAGGAGAAACTAGAGGATGATTATGACCGCCTTCATACCTTATAACAACCCAAATGTCTTTCGCCAGACAATGGACGACGAACATTCTCGCTTTACAACCCGTACGTTGAACACGATCTCGTTTTCTGATTTTTTTTCCTTCAGCTCTAGCTCGCTCTTTCCATTGATTTCTCCGTTAATCGACAAGTGAACATCCGAGAACATAAATCTTCTGAACGTGTGTGTTTCTTACTGACTTTGATATTCACATGGAATCCCGTGCTTTTTGCAAAACCTTTGTAAAAATCCTCCGTTTCTTATAACGTGTTGAACGTTTTACCTTCAAAGGGCTCTGAATTCTCATATTTCTCATATTCATCGCTTTGGATCGGCTCATTGGAGGCCAAGACTTCTTCATCTTTAAAATCGTAATCAAAATGTGGCTCCATGAGAAATTTTTGTGAAGTAAAAACAAACCGAAAATATGAACTGAGTGAAATGAATAGCAAATTTTTCCTATTTGTATTTTTCAGTAGATCGACACTTGGACAAATGTAATTAGTTGAACATCAATTTCAGATGTGAAACACATAAAATATTGAAACGTGTGCAGTTTAGATTCGTTAAAACTTGTCTTCCAGGAAAAAGAATGCCGGATCTGACACGTGTGTAGTTTTGATTAATTCAAACTTGGCATCCGGGAAAAATAATACCGAAAGCATAGCTTCTGCAGTAAAGAATCCCGGATTGTCTTCCGGGAAAAATAATACCGGAATTCGTGCTTCCGCAATAAAGTATATCGAAAGTCATGTAAAAATCCCGCATTTTAATTTAAGGTCGCGATTGTAATTTCATCTATTTTAACCTCTCGAAATTTTTATAACGGTGTCCGTTATAAAGTATAACAGATGTAACAAAAATTCTTTCAATCTTATCCGTTCATCTCACAGACGGACGATTGGTTTTTGTTGACTGTGTAAGATTACGCAGTCAATATATATCATTTATCATCACCCAATAAATAAAAAGTAGAGAGTGGGTGAAAGTATTGATTGTTCTGAGATCACTTTTTCCAGAAAGCATAGCATATATTAAAAGAGATTCCTGATAATGAAACGAAATTCAACCTAAAAGTGTCACTAACCGAACCTTTTAATTAAAAAAAGCTCACTCTCAATTCTCAACTACTGATTTGTTAAGGACCCAAGTTGAACCAGACAATGTCATATGTTGAAAAGTGTATTTGATTTCCTCTTAATGATGATTATGACTCACTTGTTTTATGTTGCCCAAGTAGTTGTACTCTATATGGCTAGTTTTGTACTCTTGTTCACCAAATGTGTACCTGCTCCTTTTTTTGCTTGTTAAGCCTGAGGCATCATCTTTGCACCATACTGCTTCAAGTTGGGTGCTTTTGAAGGGTTCATTGTAAATGTCCTTACACCTTTGGCTAAGCAGTTTTCCTTTGTCACGTCTTTTTTGCCATATTGGTTCTTGTACTCGACGTGCTTTATCAGTCCATGTCATGTTGATTCATATTATTGTCATCTAGAGAATGATTCATTCTATTCTAAACCCATTCTTGTGATCCATGCACGTTATTAGCTCAATCTTGCCTCATTTTAGAAGATATTGTGGTTGTTCTTCAAGGAGTCTGCTCATTCGCGTTGTGAAAGGCTTTTCGCCAAGAACAACTCTGTTTACCCTTCTCTTTAACCTCTATCCTTCAATGTCGCTTCGGTCTTTCTCCATTGTTTCATATTTGTAACCCTTTACTCTAAAGAACTCAATTCAATTGTTCTCTGATCGTCATCACGACGAGAGTCAAACTTCAGCTTTTCAACTGTTGTAATTATTATGGGACAGGACAATAATACTCCTTTCGTCCCATAAACTTTGCAACGTTTCTCTTTCTATATACTATTATGTAAGTAATTTGAGGGACTTCGTTACTCATTTAAAAGACACAATTTATATTTTCAATTGGCCCCAGGTTATAATGCATAACGTTTACTATTATTAATGTTTTACGGTATTTTTTCAAAAAAAAAAAATCAACGTTTGATTGCCCCATAATATCGGTCAAAGCTTGTATTATCTTATGTGTCCAGTCAAAATAATGTAAAGTATATGAGACAATGGAAAAAATATGCTTTCTTCATCCCATTTAAATTACGACAGTTTGACCCGACACGATAATTTATGTGTGTGTTGAATTAATAAGAAATGATAATTTTATCCTTATGAGTGTGAAATAAATGAATGAGAAAAAGAAGAAAAAAAAATGATTGTGGATGGATTGATATGATATAAAATAAGGATAGTTTGATATTTATATATAAACTAAATAAATAAAAATTATAATTTGAATCAAAAAACTTAGGAAAAAAATTAATAATTTAAATGATACGAAAAAAGGCCTTCAGCTGAATCAACCAATCAATCCAACCCCATAGATTCAAATTCATTCACAGTGGCAAGAAAAGCTACCAATTAATCTTGGGCAGTGAACCACACACAATCAATCACAGCCCCCTCTCTTTTATCAGTAGTTTGACGAGTTGTCTATGGTCTCTGCTCTTTCTTGCTGCAAAAAAATTCAATGAGAGGTTGGTTGGTTGAAATGAACAGATGAAATGCACATGGGAGCTGCAACTCTCTTCTCAAAGAGAGCAAAAAATCTAACAGCTTCTCTGCCAATGGATTTCCTTTTATGCTAGACTGCTATTGGTTTGTGAATAATTGGGTAGCTTTCTGCTGTTCGTTTGGTATTGCACGTTAACTTATTGTGCAAATACGTATAAAGAGACTTCTTCTTGATTCCTGAAAGAGTGTCGAATCCCTAAACATCTAGTTTTCGGGAAATATTGTTTGTTCCTAAGTCAAGTTTTCTTGACATACTCGACCCGCTAGGCTTATGAAAATGAGTTTTCGAACTAACTATAACGTTTTTAAGTGATTTTGACAAACAATCATTCAGTTTGAAATGTGCTCCTAACTTCTTCATACATTAGGTCTATAATCTAGAGGCTGAATTGATTATATGAAATCGTGATTTGAATTCTAATCATCAAGATGAATATGATGAATCGTGAGCAGAATATTTTTTTTTATAGAAAATTGCATTTAATCTTGATGAATTTTTGAGTTTTTGTATGTTTGTCTCAACTTAAAAAATAGACACATATCTTTTTACGAGGAGGTTTTTTTTTTAAAAAAAATATTTTTTTAAAAAATCATGTGTCAAAAATAAAGATTTTTTTATAAAAAATTAAATCTTTATTTTTAAAATTAAAAAAGACAAAATAAAAAAGGTCAAAAATTTCAAAGCATTGAATACTATTTTTCCTTCTTTTTCGATATTCCATCTCTTTTTCTTGGTTTCCCTTTTTTATCCGGTGACTGGAAGTCTGAAACTGCAGAAAGGAAAGTAAAAATAATCAGAAGGGACCAATAACGCTTTAGGTGTGGGGGACTGGCATAATGGTACTCTTCAGTACAGTCCCACATTTACGGTCCGTGATTTCTGAATTTTAAAAAAGCCGGTGGAATAAAATTATTCAGAGCATTCGACCAAAAAAAAAAAAAAAAAAGAAATTACTCGAAGCAGTTATGGTGCTACTATTGTCTAGGAAATGTGATAACTTTACCTATGGATTATTATCTTGCTCCTATAATAAATATTTTTTTGTTTTACAATTATTATAATAAATATTTTATGTATATAAATTTAGATTTTTTTTAATTTTAATTCTCAGTCAAATAATATTTTTCTCCCCACCTTTTTTAATTCCTAATCACACAACACTTTCTAAAAATGAAAACGTTGCAAACAATTTACGACGGACCAAAATAATAAAACGATGTAATTATTTTGGGACGGAGATAATAGATCATTTATTTTATTTGGATATTCTATAATAATTGTGATATTATCTTATTTGAATTTTTTTTCCCTAAAACATACAAAATCAATCAAATTGAGTTACAGTACACCCATTATTTTTTCTCACAATCGCTACAGTATCATCAATAAAAATATTTTTTATCAAATTTTAAAAAAATTAAACACATATAAAATCATATACGGATCAATTTATGATATTTAGTGTAACACTGATATAATACTTTATAGATCCATTCTTCCATGTTTTTTTCTTTGACCGGGTATAGGGGTTGTTTAGTCGTAGGCTCTTTGTGAACACACATTTCCGAAGCAAGACCATAACCCGTCATCTCTTCATCCGAAAACCAAGTATCACAACCCCTCGACTCTCGATTGCACTTTTCGAGTTCCAACATATATGCCTCCATGCATTTAGTTTTGTATGCATGTTTAGTACCTATAAAGCTCTCTAGTTGCCTTTGCCCTGCATACATTAGAATAGACTCCTCAACGTACAAATACTAAACATAAAACTATATGTTGTACGTGAAGGTGTACAACCAACGTCCTTGATAAAGACAACAGGGTAACGGGTCCCACATTGTGTCCATTGTTCTCTACAATCAAAAAGTTGTTGTCTCCTAGAATGCCCTTCGCTTTCGCTATAATTACGGTTTCGCCACTAACCCACAATGGCACATGATACCGCTCTTGTTTCTCTTCATAAATACCCTCCTCCTCCTTCGCCTCCTCATATCTCTCAAAGTTTCCTCATCTCATCTCTCTCAAAGTTCCTGTAGAAAACCTAAGAAGCAGAAGAACATCAAGACACATATTCGTCAAATCCTTGTACTGTAATAATGGCGATCAGAAAGTCTAACAAGTTACCACAAACGGCAGTGATCAAGCAGATCCTGAAAAGATGCTCGAGTTTAGGGCGAAAAAACAATGGTTACGACGACGAGGACGGGCTCCCGGTCGATGTCCCAAAGGGACATTTCGTCGTGTACGTGGGCGAGAACAGGACAAGATACATTGTCCCGATCTCGCTCCTGTCTCACCCCCGGTTTCAGTGCCTTTTAAGACAAGCCGAGGAGGAGTTCGGGTTCGATCACGAGATGGGTCTAACCATCCCGTGTGACGAAGACGTGTTTCGCTCCCTAACGTCGTCGCTCATTCGATGAAACGGAAGAAAATGATTGATTGAAGATGAAGTCATGTAGCTAGCACGGAAAACTTAATTTTGCTTGCTCTGCTTCTCTTCATGTTTGTTTAACGTTACGAGGACGAAGACAATGACCTTTATTATTATTTTTTTAAGATCAATAGTTTGGGTCTACCCTCTTAATTTTTTTTTCTTTTATTTTGGTAGTTTTTGTAGGGAGTTTGGCCTGGAACAAATTATGAAGTGTTTCCTGGGTTAGATTTGTTTAAAAAAAAAATGCCAAGGGGACTAGATTTTCCTCGCAGAGGTGTGTGTGAAGAAGCTCCCTGCGTGAGAAATTCTATTGATTCAGAAATGGAATCAGTCTCTTCCTTATATGTCTATGATTTGTCTTTCCAATACTTTTGGTTTATGTTTAAGACGATTTATAATTTATCAGCTTAAATTTTTGGATCAGGATGTGGATTTGATTGACACTTAGCACAGCTGCAATTATGTTGTTCTACTCTCTTGTCTGCCGATATCTTGACGAGTTATGAGATATTTCAGGCGATTGTTCAACTGGATTCATGTGTGCTCGCAAATGGTGTGCATTGCTACATAAAGGAGAGTGTGACTATATGAACAGATTGTCGAAAACGTTACATATATCGCGACAACGGTCAAGACATGCTTAGATGACGAGCGGTGACATGCCAATTAGGCAAGGCTCGTGACATGATGTTTGACTTTGTGTCACTCATACTAATGCATTCTCTATAACGAAGGGTGATATCTCATTATTTTCTCTAGATCCTTTTATAATATAGAGAAATGTGCATAATTATGAGGACATCGAGAAATAATTTTTTAGTTGTCTCTAATACGAATAAAACTGCTTATATCTCGTTTTTTTAGATATTGTCATGGACAGGAATACTTGGTTATGTTGTTGTTTGTTGTTTCGTGAGATGCTGTTAGTAACATACCGAAGGCTTGGCATAGGTGGTGTGCTTAACTTGGCATGGCTTGATTCCATGTGTTGGTTCCCTCTTGATGAGATCGAAATAAGTTAAGTCACGGATACGTTAGACTATCTTAAAAACTCATCAGTTTAGACTCTTGGGTAATGATAAGAGAATTAATTATCCGTTCTCATAATCTACTTGTGCCCTCTCTTGTGCAGGAGCGATGGCGCAAACTTCTCTCAATGTTTGAATGTTATGGGTTCGAGTCGTCGCTCAGCCGCTTTCTTGCCGTGATCTGTATTTCATCTCTTTGGTAAATACTTCCTATTGATTTTTATTGATTCTGAGACATCAGAAAACAATTTCTCTGTAGTTTACAACAAGGAGAATACTGTGTATATCTTTTTGTCCTTCCCGGATCCTATCGATAACGGAATTGTCTGGGTTGTTGATTGTTATTGGTTCTGCATCTTTCTTGTGATCTGCATTCATTGGCTACTTGGCTTGGATAGACCAGCTTGTACAGCTTCCTTGTGACTTGAAAAAGTGAACGAGATTCATCTTGTGGTTGTAGAATATCACATACCAAAGCCACAAGAGAGATATTTTTCCAGAACTGAAGCATAAAATATCACTAGAATAAGTTTGAACCATAGACCTAGATTTACGTATTTTATTCCACCTCAGCGTTTTGTATTTCATAACTTGGCTGTATATGGATATATAGCTTATCCTTTTGCTTACCTTTTCGTTTATGGATCTTTCATGGGGATTCTGAAACTTCCTACTCTCAGAGTCTCTGTTACACTGTATGTTGGATCTCATTCTTTGAAGCCAAACGTTAAATTCTGTTACGTTATGGTATCGTCATGTTAATTGAAACATCTTATTATAGAATCACTGTGTTCGTCTTTTTCGATAGTCGAGTGTTTTTCTAAGGAGCTGTTTGGTATCACTGTTAAAACTGTGAAAACCAAAACCAACAATGAAAATCAAAATCATTTTATAAAAAAAATTGAATACTGCACTCAAATGAATTAGAAATCAGAAACAGAAAATCATTTTTTCTGAATTTCTGTTTTCAGTTTTCATTTCATCAATTTGAGAATCAGAAATCAATAACATACATTTCTACTTGATCAACCATTAAAACGAAAAAAAAATCATCAATGATAACAAAACAGGCCTGCCTGAGGTTTTCTGAATAAATCAGCTCTTTTTTCTACGGAGCAGACAAAGATGAGCTATTCCATGTGAGGCATTTTGTTTTCACAGCAGAGCACGAGTTCCACACATGGCTTCTCAAAAGATGTTTGATATTGAGCAAGTACTAGACAACATATAGCTATGCTTTGTTGTTATTGATCCAAAATTCCACTCCATGTTGCATGGTGCATTTAGACACCTGATGTCCAATCAGGTCGTGATGAAGAAAAGGTGGGTTCCACATCGCGATGGATATTAAGTGTTTTTTCCCTGTTAGTATTTTCTTTCGGTCTGAGTTTTCTCGTTTAATTTCTTTGTTCAGAGAAAGATGACTGTATTAGTTATCTGTTTTATAACGAATGTTTATCTTAGATTTTGTAGTTATTTCATGTATTTCGGGACCCCGTGCAGTGTGTGGTTCGTCGAAGATAAGGTAGATCGAATGCAGGAAAATGACTTGCAGAAAGATGAGAACAAAACGGCAAGACGAAGATATCCAAAATTATATTGCATGTACATAATTGATGTATGGTCACGTTCTTTGGCTACTACTAATTGCATGTGAAGCTGACTGGTCATTCATTCTCATAAATGCCAAATGTTTTGTTCTTGTTGTACTATACTTCTCCTTGGCTATTATCCGAGCCATTTCGTCATTTTCGTGTCCTCGATAAACATTTCGGGGTAAAATTCGACCTAGTGATATATAATTAGGTGGAACTCGTTCTCAATTGCATGACATCGGATCGAGGATTAAGAAGACGGCTTTTCAGATTGGCCGATGCTGAAATATGATTATCCATAACATTTCTTTTCCTAACTTGCATTGGTTGCGAGAATGATTTGTGTCTAAACAAATGCAAACATTTCCACCCATGTATATCACAGCAATGACAAACGGATATTTTGATAATGAATATTTCCATTACTCACGTTGGTTCAATACACTGTATTTTTTTTTCCATGTATTTTTCTGCAGCAACTTTTTCTTTTTTTCAATACACTTTTTTTTTTTTTCCCGGTACTCTTATTTTTGCTTGTGGCATGAATTATTGCCCTTTCACAAGTTTACACAATCCTGCCGACAAGTTTTCTCTGACCCAAAAAATAACTCATTCTCCCAATAATGGCAATGTTGCTAGTAGCATTCATTGCATATCCTTTATGTTCTTCAACCTTCTTCTCTCAAAACATGTTGCTTTTCTTGGAAGAGCTACTAACACTACGCACCTCTCAAAAAAAATATCCGCATGTCAAACTTGGCTACAAGGTGAAAATATCGTGTTACACATAAATTGACGAAGGGAGTTGAGATATTTAAACTCTGTTTTGTTTGGATTAGTTTAATTAGTTTTGGATATTTTCGACATTTTATGTTTTATTTTTATTTATTTAAGTTGTTATCGTTAGATTTTTCTAGATTTGATCAAGGCATTTGAGATCAAAGTGTGTACTTTGGTCTTTATCTTAGTGCTTCACGTTACGTCATAAATTCACACGTCGAATCAAAATATTTCCTATAATTCGAGGCAGAAGAAATACTACTTTTGTATCTAACATTGTGATCATGCTAACGATTTTATGAGACAAGAGATATAAAAAACCATTTTTCTCAACCAACCTGGGTTGGTGTAGTGGTGTTTGACTATATTGCATTGCAGGTTTTGGGTGTTCGACTGTTATACGGACTGATATTTTTTTTTATGTTTAAAGGTTATCAAAAGAGAAAATATTGTAATTTTTTTGAAACTGATTAAATAAGAAAACGTTGCGATTAATATGGGACGGAATGAGTAAAAGTTATGGGACGATCGAATATCGTTAGATACAAGAATAAAACTTGTCAGAATTCATGATAATGATATTAAAAATTATCCAAGATTGCCTATTATTTATTGAGTCCGTTGGTGAATTTTATTATACCTCGAGAAGCAAATAGAGCCGCTCATGTTATGGCTCAATATGGGTGTGAGTGCTATTTATATAGAAAGATGAATTTGTCTTTATCTTATATTGTGATTGAAAAATGTAATACCGATAAAAACAATAAAATTTAATATTTTATTGAATTTTTGAAAAAAAAATTACAATTTAAATAAAAAAGAAAGAATAGAACGATTTACAACTTACATGAGTCTGTTTTGAGGTCAATAAACAGCATCTGAACCGTATTGTCGTCAAATTATGATGATGTTGTAAAACCCTTTGGATATCTTCTTATCCATTGGAGCAACCACATCACTAAACAGAAACCTTCCACACAGCCACTCCCGTGACCTCCACGCGCCGCGGCCATGACCCACCTTCTCCTCTCACTTCCCACTCCATCCTCCTCCCCTTTCCCCACAAAACTCCACCCCCAAATTACCCATTTTGCCCCTACCCAAACCGGAAATGACCGGTTCGGATGGGTGAGGTGTATGGCGAGTCCGCGGAGGGTGAAGATGGTGGAGGCGCAGATAATGAGGGTGTTGAATGATATGTTGGAGAATGATAAGGCTCTCAGCGATGACATGAATTCCTTTACGACCTTCACTGATATCCAGGTCTCCAATGATCTCCAGGTGAATCATCTCCAATGCTAGGGGATATGTTTTTCGTTGTTATTGACTCTGGTTTTTGACGGGAATACCTTGTTGGGTTGTCCACATCTAAGCCCAGTGGATGGGATTATGAATATTCAATTGAAGATGGATACTTTGGTCTCGCTGGCCAAAGCCATCTCCTTTTTAGCATATACATGGAAGTGTCTAACAGCTTTACTTGGCCCGATGCTCCTCATGGCTATGCAATAGTTTTCATAAGCCTGATTTATCGGTTTTCACATAGGTTGATGGCGGTAAATGGTTATTCTTGAGAACATCTGAACATGTACAATGGAATATTTAGAGTGTCACATTTACCAGTTAAATTGTCGCAACTTCTTAGTATGTGTACACTTGTAGCATCTCGGGTTACAATTACAGTTCTTGTATTGCAGTTTACGTGTTTTTTTTTTTTTTCCCTTTTGGTATGTGTACACTTGTAGCGTCTCGGGTTACAAAAACAGTTCTTGTATTGCAGTTTACGGTTTTTTTTTCCGTTTTCTTTTTAGTTTTTTGACCTTACATGGCGTACGTTTGTAGGTGGTTAAAGTGTATGTATCTTTCTTTAGTGATAGTAAAAGGGAGCGAGAAATAGCGCTTGCTGATCTGAAAGCCAAAACTAAATATGTAAGAGGTCAATTAGGGAGGCGAATCAGACTGCGGCTGACTCCTCAGATCCGGTTCATAGAAGACGAGGCTATGGAACGAGCAACCAAGGTAAGTTCCTTCTGTTTCATATTCGTCACATTCTTTTTTGAGACCAAAACTTGTGGTTCGACCTTCTTTCCTTATTTGTATGAGTCACTGCCAAAATTGTGCAATTTAGTGCGACCTATCGTATTATACTTGTACTTGATCCATACAATTTCCATGATGCTTTCAGGTTTATGAAATTTTGGATGAGATAAAGCGCGAGAATGAGGAGGAGGAGACGAGGAAGAGGAAGAAAAAGAAAGCAGGGAATGAAGGAGAGGATGAAAATTCTGATGATATTGCTGATGAAGATGAATGGGAAGACGACGAGCAAGAAGATGAGGAAGACGGTGAGGAAGACGACAACATCATATATGTAAATTAGATGGTTCCTCACCATTGTACCTGAAGATTCAAATGGTCTCTTCAGTCATTGAGGTTAGTCCTTATGTCCTCAGATCATGCTAAAAGCCGATCTCAGTCGAGAAGCCTAGAGTGCCGAATCACTGGTTTTATTTTCACCCAGTCTACTGTCATGGGGTTGATGTCAATGCTTAGTGCGGTGAACTTCCGTTAGGGATGGGAAAATAAAATAAAAAATTAAACTGTTGTTGCTAGCATTCCTATTGCTAGTTCTATATGCAAGACTTGGGGGCACTTGTTGCCTCCCCAGAGGAAACTGATGTTTCCTCTTCTCTTGCTCAGTGCTGTCATGGTGTCAGTGCTGTCATGGTGTATGCCAATGAGGGCATCGGGAAACCGTCTATCTACTATATACAACAAGAGTAAGACTGTGTGCATTACGTTTTTCTCAGACTCTGTTCTTGGCGGGAAAAACAAGGTTAAATTGGGCTGGTGGCGATGTTGTGTTGCCTCGTCCTGTCGTGGAATTACATAGTCTTCTTGGGCCGGTGGAGTTAAGTCCCCAACTGCAGCTCTAATAACATCATCTTGTGCAGGATTCCCCGTGGGATCATCGCTACCTTGAAAGAGTTTCATGCCAGAGCCAGCAACCACTACAAATGCGCCTCTAGTTGGACACTGCTTTTGCTCTTCGAAACCCCTGATCTTTTTCCAAGCCGTCTGCTTGCACAACTGTTTCTGCTTGTTTGTTTTACCCCGTTCGTCTCTTGGTACATGCTTGTAAATTGGGTAGTGCTCGGCATAGCTAATGTGGCAAATCTGCTGATTGGAAAGCAGTGTTATGTAATCTAACTTGGGTTCATTGTGTATGAGTTGCTTTGTCGTTGATCCTCTCAGGGTCAGGTGAAAATAGATCTGGAAGCTCATGATCCAAATCGAAGGCTTCCACATATAAACTGAAAAACGAATGGGAGTTTTCTATTTTGATGAAGAAATCAGGTATCAGGCTGCCTGTGCATAGCTGCAATTAATCGCGACAGGATTCTAGATTTCACGACAGCCAACCATACTGAGAGACAGCCAACCACACTGAGAGAAGCGAGATGACTACTCGAACCCTGAGTGAATTTCGACATAAGAAAGAGCTTCAAAATCTGCATTATGCAGATGTCCTATTGTAGCTCTCTTAAGACAGATCAAAGCATAGCAAGGAGAATCAAAATCACAGTTGAGGCAAATTGTATCTCATCAAAAATCGACACTTTTTCCTAGACGAATGAAATAGGAGCCTTCATCACAATCGTCAACCGAACGATGGCAAATAAGGCACAACTACAAACTTCAAGGTCTGATAGAGCTTTCCCCTAAAAATTTGAAGAAAAATCTGGAAAAACAATCAGGATGCTCCAGATCTATGCATCGTTGGCAGCGAAACCAAACGCATCTTGATCAGTGGTGTCCCTTTGCTTCGGCTACCGAATCAGTTTTAGCCTTCATCTAATGAAACAGAGAACAAAGCCCATCAGTAAATCAGTTAATATGTTCCAAACAACACCAAGATGGTTTCGACATAACTCATTAAACTTCTCCAAGATATTCAGGTCTATCCATTGGAATAGAGAAACTACGAAATTCAAGAGGAAGTATGGAAAGCAAGCTACAAATTGTGGTGTTTCAATATGGTCTAACCAGATGACATATTCGAAATATGTTTCAACTTTCAAAGTTCCCATATGAACAACCAAATGAGATATATCCATGTGATAGAGAAAGAATGGAGCGGCCTTCCAATATGGTCTAATCAAATGAGATATCCATTTATCACACTGATCGAACACCCTAAAGGAGCGATCGTAGTCACATTTAACTTAGTTTAACCCATCTTCCTTCCGGGCTCAAAAAACAGATCAACCATAAGCTAGGTTTAAAGGAGCGATCGTAGTTACATTTAACTTAGTTTAACCCATCTTCCTTCCAGGCTCAAAAAACAGATCAACCATAAGCTTATGACGAGGCAATTCTTGCCTCAACTCAAACCAGGGGAAAAAGTAGCAATTCTAGTGGGAAAACAGAGAATGAAAGCATAGTGGGAAAACAGAGTAAGAAAGCATAGCTTTGTATCTCGGAGAATGGCATAGGTTCACTGTTATGACCCACCGTTCACAACCCCTCATACAGACAGGGACAATATACATCAAAGGAGGAAACCGCATCACCTTCTAATACTTAACTCAGACAACACATCTCTCAAAAAGAAAGCATAATTTCTCAGGTCAGGAAGATCCATTGTAAAGAGACTGCGGCTGCAGAGGACCTTCATCTAACTAACGGATACCTCACTCCAATAGTTCCGTATAGGCATTGTACAAGGATTACGACTCAACACCTTGCAGAAACTGCAAGTTCATAGTGAGATCGCAGACCCGAGGGAAACTCCTTTTACAAACATACAATTGAGTATGCAAGCAAAACACCATAAACTACTCCCAAAGCAAAAAATTTGAGTATGCATACCTCCATTTCAAACACTAACCAACGCACATGCCAAATATGAGTTAAACATTCATCCCAACCCCAACATCTCACTCTCATTCATCTATTCAGAAAACCGGATCAACAGAGAACCATATGTCACAGAACACAGCAACACTACCTAAGAAACCACACAGTAAACACAAGTCCAATTCACGCACAGTATCGAAAACTGTTTATGCTCCCCGAGCCTAATCAATCATCTCCACTGATCTCATCTCTATTCTCCTCTCAATCACCATAAACACTCCCCTCACTCGCCAAACCCCTCACTCATCACTAACATCAACGCAGACAGTATCACATTGCACCGCATCACAATCAATCCATTCACAATCCAATTCCCCCATCAACACAATCAATTTCCTCTCACATCAACAATCATCCCACACATTGCGGCAATCACCACCACCACCACGACAAAAACAAAAACAGGGACAGAATTTTCAATCAAACCGAAATGGTCCTCAAACCTTGTGGAACTTGAGCTTGATGTTTCCGTATGCGAGTCCGAACGCAAACACCGAAGCCCGAGCCACCTACACAATCACACGCACACATTGATGAGAGAAGCGTGTTTACCAGTGCGAGTTGGCTGACGCCCGAGTACGGACCAGCTGGCGGCGGCGCCATTGATGAGAGAGAAAAGTGTAGAGAGAGAGTGTGCGTGTAGAGAGAGAGAGAGTGAGATGAGAGAGAAACCCTTGGGTGGAGTTTTTGGGGTTGCTGGTGAGTGTGAGGTGGCCCCTGCTGCAAGAATTCGTGATTTGGGCCGGATTACTGGGCTTTTCTTATTGGGCTTTGCTTATGGGCCATCTTGTACTTCATTTGTTGGATATGACATTAAGAAACAAAACAGTCTCTTTATTTTTCGTCTTGTTTACAATAATGGTGATACTGCATGTCTCCCGACTATCGTCCTTCTAAGACCTTGTCTTAGACGAAAATGGATCGTCTGCATTTGAAGATCCAACAGCACAAGTGCTGTTTTGGATTTTTTTTTTTGCATTAAAAGTCTGGAAGAAAAGATATTAAAATCTTATTAAGAAAATATCAACTCTAAAAAATATAAAACCTAAAAAAAATAACCGCATAAAAAATTATACCCATAATAAATTTAATTAAAAAAAAATAATCCTTAAATCACCAAATAAATCAACAGTTTTTCTCAAATTGCAAAGGATCCCAATTCTTTCCAGTTGAGTTTATTGTTGTTGTATCAAGGTGAAGGGAAAATCCAGAGATCTTGGTGTTTTCGATCGCTTGAATGATTTTGCGGGGAAAAAAGAAGTACCCAGTTATATCAGGCGATGTTTTATTGGAACTTCATGATTATTGTTTGATTGGTATGGTCTCCTTGTTCTTTTATCTGTTCATATTTGAGCGAATCCAACCAGTCCCATTCTGTTATAGAGCTTCATGAATGTCAATGCGATCGAAACAACCGAGAATGTACATGTTTGAGAGACTTTTGGCCTCCGATATCCCGATTCTGGCACGGTTGCTGCTCAATGGGAGTGCAGTCAGACCGGTGGCGCACCATATTAGCAGGGAGGACTTCTAAACGCACAATGCAGTCGAGGACGTTCAAAAACCAACATCAAAAAGATTTCAAAATTCTCAATTAATCTGAAACCGGAAAATCTCCCAAATCATACTAGTATTACAGGAAATAATCATGATCGCTAACAAATCTCAATGTGACAGAGATTCATTAGAAAATCTGCTCAAGCACTAACTACACAGTACAGTATACGTTAAATGGAGCATGATTTAGACGAAAACCTGTGGTTGCTGGAAATAGCAGCCCTTGAATAAGAGAAGTGAAATCTCGCGCAGCCATTCCTCCTGCTCTAAAGCAATTGGAGAAAGGATCAGAGGATGTTCCCAGCATAAATAACCGCGACAGTGTCACTTCTGGAATGAGATCAGCCATTTTCTGCACTGTCATAGGCATTAGATTTATGCTTTGGCAAGAATGAGAAGCCAGCAGGAACTTTGCCGAGCAGCATTTCAGAGATTCGAATCTGCAAGCCCGTTATATGGATGTAAATGTATTATGAATACAGATGAAGTACAGAGAAGTAGAGAATACATGTAGGGGGAAAGAGCAAATTACCCAGTCAGCGGCAGAATCTGATGCCATCAGAGTTTCGAGATCATCTCTTCCATAATAAGCTGGAGGTCGCCAATTCAATCGCTGTGGAATGACATCCAACAGGCCTACGGGGATATACCTACAGCTATAGCTCAGCCATTCCAGCAAGAAGTGTCGGGTGGTCTCTACTCCTGCATAAGATTTCATAAAGAAAATGTGTATGACTTCAACATCAAGCCAAAACAAACAGTTGCCGATTGCAAACACCTTATATTTCTGTGATCTTCTGCATAGAAGCTGTCTGTGACAAAAGGATAGTTAACTATCAAATGAGAGAATATTTTAAGCTAGCTGAACAGATCCTAATTACTTCCTTTACAACTCGACCAACCAACCATTTAACGAGGAATTTAACTGATGAGAGACAAGATTAGGCCATTAGCTATGATGCTGATCTCAAGGATATGTTGGTAATAAGCAATCCCGTGCTCTGCGATTTAAGGTAACAAACAGAGTTTTATATACAAAACAGAACTAACAGCCCATGCATGTGGACACCACAGCCATTAAACTTTCAAAATTTCCATAATAGCTATTATACCATGAACTTCATGAATCATACTAGGTGATGTTCAGATGAAGAGATCGCTACAAACCTTTCGAGTCAGAACCCCAGTGTTCCAATCCAAATCGCACGTAGTCTTTCAGAATATCCAGCCGTTCACTGGACCTGATGTCCCAGTGTCTTTGTTCCCTAATTTCAGTAAATAACCAAGGCTGCATCAAACACAAATTAGTAAGAGGCATAGTGGCATGGAACGGTCATGCAAATGCAAGGTAGTTACACTTTAAGCATTATCACCTTTATAAGTGCTCCTCGGGCAATCATGCATGAAGATAGTTCCGGACAATCAGACATGTGCTTGTTCCAATCTAAATATGAGAAGACATCACCATTGCCCAGAACTTGCAGACCATCAGGAGCCCTTTTAACACACTGGTATATGTAGTTCCAATCAGCAACCTTGCTATAACGTTGCTGGCGTGTCCGACCATGCACTGTTATGGCACTAGCTCCCCAGAGTCCAAGCTCAGAAATGCGTGAATCAGCACAGTTCTTCCCTTCGAAGTACCCTGTTCGCACCTGATAGCAAAATGTGCGTAAGAGAGGAAACAAAGAATATACTAAGGAACCGAAGAGAGATGAGGACCTTGACAGTAATAGGTTTGTCGGTAGTGAGAGAAGCCGAACGAATAACATTCATCATCCGCATGGGTTTCGTTAGAAGAGCTGATCCAGCACCTTTGTTCACAACGATATCTATTGGGCACCCCATGTTTATATCAATGAAGTCCACTGAGCATTCCTGATGTACAAGCTCAACAGCGTGTGCGACAATATCAGGATATGCACCACATATTTGTACACCAAAGAAATCCTCAGATGAATGCCTTCTTAGAAGCGCCCATTCTGAAGCTTGACCCTTTTGCATCACAAAAATAAGAAGGCAGTATCAAATTATATTTCAACGATAATATAATCATAAAAATGCAATCTATTGATGTCAATGGAATAGTTTAACATGCCAAAAAAAAAAAACATTAAACATAAAATTCCAGCTCATTCTTCGACTGCATACATCACATATGAGTCTTTTTTTTGTTTTTTGTTTTATGTTTTTTTTTTTTTTAATGAAAGCAAACATGCATTTCCAGTAAAATGAAGTGATTTTTACGTATGATTCAAATTTAAAACATTTACCAAAATCCCATCCTTTATCCATATAACTCCTAAGTCTCATGCAAGTTATTTCATATACTCGAACATTGGTGATTATTGAGACGAATGAATTCATAGACAAGTGACACTAACCTGAAGTAGATTTGTGCACATCGCCATTTCTCCACACGTCACATCTGCTCCTAGAACCTTGCAGACCCTACGGAACGGAAGGTTTCCAACAGTTGTAAGAGGAGCAAGATACAATTTTTCCCTGAAATCTATCAGCTTCTTCTCACGAGGATGTAATTTTAAGCAGTCATCAGATACAGGGACTACGTCCTTCATTTCACGTTGTTGCTCAGCAACTTTATCGGAGCTAAGGTTGTCAGCATCTCTCTCAGACAAACTAGCACCTGATATAAATACAATATATCCAAGATTACGTTCGTCGCAAGAAAAGAGATTTGAGATCATAGACAGAGCCATCACAATTGCAGAAAACAACCATTATTTTCCAAAGAAGAACAATCATCATCAGACGACTTCACTTTTTTGGG